>JAAGEH010000226.1:1990684-2047391 GCA_011751065.1 Lasiurus cinereus
CTTCCTTCCTTCCTTCCTTCCTTCCTTCCTTCCTTCCTTCCTTCCTTTCTACATTGTTTGTAGCCTCCAATAGCCTCTAGTACAATGTGCAATAAAGTGTATTCGTCAGCTAGACATTCAAAGAGACTGAAGTGTTGTAAATGTTCAGTGTTTTATTGCCTTTCATAAAGCTGGCAATATTTAACCACAGCAGAGTAGGGTAGGACCAGAAATTAACCTTTGTAAGCAACTGGTAGATTGCACCCTGTCTTTAACAAATAATTGATAGACTTCGTTGGGCAATAAGAAACACGAGAGAAATCAAGACATAATCTCTTCTTTCTTAAAAGAGTAAAGACCCCTTAACCGGTTTGGCTCAGTGGATAGAGCGTCGGCCTGCAGACTGAGGGGTCGCAGGTTCGATTCCGGTCAAAGGCATGTGCCTTGGTTGCGGGCACATCCCCAGTGGGAGATGTGCAGGAGGCAGCTGATCGATGTTTCTCTCTCATCAATGTTTCTAACTCTCTATCCTTCTCTCTTCCTCTCTGTAAAAAATCAATAAAATATATTTTAAAAAATATTAAAAACCATTTTCATGGAAAAACCATTCTCCCCACATTTCCTGTCAGGATGTTCTATCACATATGTGTCCTAATCATGGCACACACCACTGGGAACACACCTCTTTGAGCTGGTGCTTACCCGTCTCACCAGCTACTTAAGGGAAGAGTTCAGGATGAGGGGTCATCTGCTCTCAGCAGAGGAACGCTAACCATATAGACACCATTCTCCAACCTTCGTCTTCATTCATGCCTCGTTTAGCCATAGCTATCATTAAACTTGCAATTTCTTATTAATATGAGACTTAAATCTAGCAAATTCTTCATTGCCACTTGCTTTTGTAAACATGTCACCCGCAAACTCCCAAATCTTTATCTTGGATTCTCTGGCTTTGGACAATTTACTTTACCTGGGATGTAATTTTTCCCCCCTGTACAATGAGAAAGTTGGAATCCATGGACTTTAAGCTTCCTTTCAGCTCTGTATCCTCAGAATTGCATCTCTCTATTTTATCTCTCTTTTTTAATGAGATTTATTCTCTTATTTTGTTTGCTGTGTGAGTGTGTGTATGTGTTTGTGTGTGTGTATTAATCCTCACCCAAGGATATTTTTCTATTGATTTTTAGAGAGAATGGAAGGGAGAGGAAGAGACTGAGAGAAATAATTGATGTGAGAGAGACACATCGATTGGTTGCCTCCTTATGCGCACCCCAACCAGGGCTGTGGACCCTGCAACAAAGGTAAGTGCCCTTGACCAGAATCGAACCAGGACCCTTCAGTCTGCGGGCTGACACTCTATCTACTGAGCCAAAGCAACTAGGGCTCAGCATCTCTTTTAATTGAGCCAGTTTCCTCCATGCTAAGCCTACGTCTATGAAATACATCAAATTATTTTTTCTTAGAATTTTAACATCCATTTCTAAGTCAGCTCAAATGTGTATTCAAGATGGCCCAGGTAAAAAGAATCTAAAGATTGAGGTTTAGTTTATGTTAACCAGGAAGTTGACTGATAACTTCTTTTACAAGGTGTGGGGATGGATGGAAAGGATAGAAAACAGTCAGTCATTGTTGGTTGTGCCATTGCTGTTACTGTTGTTAGCACTGCACTGGGGAAAATTCATATATTGAAATTACTCCATCCTTGTCTATGCCTTTCTTTGGGCCTGGGTACGCCATCCACCCAGCCACTCTTTTGTCCAGAGAAAGCCGAGATACAGGAGGAAGGGAGAAGCAGAAGGAGCCATGAGGAATAGCCTGGAACAGCCTGTATGCCAAGGTGAGAATTAGATCTTCCCGACTTTCCTCTGCTGTTTTCTTATTGAGTCACCCTGTGTGTATAGTTTTATGAGAAACTTGTGCATTGCAGGCTTCTTAAATTATACCAATAGTTAGTCATTTCCTATGGTAAACAGTGTCTGTCCTCTCCCAAGTGGTCTTTATTAAAATGCAAGTTATACCACATGGTGACACATCAAATTCCCAATATTCTTTTTTTTTTTCAGGTACATTCCTGGGAAAGGGAGGGGGGAGAAAGAAACATTCTGAGAACAGTTCAGGTAGAGGAAGGGTGGTGGTGAAGTGGATGGAGAAAAGGATGCTAAGATGGAGGCAAGATACTAGAAAGGTGGGACAGCGGACAGAAGATAGGCTCCACTTATTTTATGGTTTCTCTGGGCTAACCCCTCCCACCCCAACATACACACACACACACACACACACACACACACACACACACTATAGCCACTCTGGCTTCTTTCCAGTTTGGGAAGGCGCTAACTCTTTCCCCCTACCAGGCCTATTTTACGTGCTGTTTCGTCTTCCTTGGATGCTCCTCCTTCCACCCTTTTTGCCTTTAACTCAAAGGCCTCTTCTTCCAAGAAGCCTTCTCTGATTGCCCAGATCATCAAAAGGGCCCCTGTTTTACATATTAATAGCACTGTATAGTTCTCCCTGTTACTGCACAGTTGCAACTGTACATTAACATGTTGTATAATGAAGACCTACTTATTCCCTTAGTAAGCCATGTGCTCCTTGAGAGTAGCTCCAGGTTTTTGCTCACGCCTGGACCTATCTCCAATAGGTGACACTATCTGGCACATAGTAGGCACCCGATGAAATCAGGTGGTTGACCAGTTGAGTAAGTCAGGCTACAATAACCTTCCTCAAGCAGCTGCATGAATGCTGAGGACTAGTGTTGTGCAATGCTTAGCTGAGTATTTAGACTCCAAGTCAGCCAGGATTATTAGCTGTGGGATTTGGAGCAGGTTTATTCACATTTTTGTGTGTCTGCTTGCTCATCTGTGAAATGAGCATCACCATCCTGTGTTTGACTCCAAGATGCCCTGGATTTTAAGACACACCATGTACCATTAAGGAAAAACAACCCTACCAATTAACTAGAACACCGTGTTTTCTTATCACGGAGGCCTTTTTTTTTTTTTTTACAAAACTGGCCCCTGTCCCATCATGAGGATTAGCCAACCAGCATTTCTGAGAGAGTCGCTCAATGGCAGAGGCCTCCGCTGCTCCCCGCCCAGCCTGGGGACTTTCTTCCACGCCACTGGCAGCCATTCTGCAAGGTGATCTCACTGGCAGGTGCCAACAGGAAGTTTCAGACCAGAACCGGGAAGGCATTAGAGAGAACAAATAACTGAACACATGCATGCAGTATCAGCAATGCTTGTAATTCAACTGAAACGCTGCCACGTGGTACCGTTTTCAATACCACGCCTACGGGTGGCATCGGCGGTAATGCCCTCATCACAACCACAGCCCTGCAGACAGCACTTAAGAGAATTAATGGCGTCTAAGACACCCCTCCCCTTCACAGAACTGGAGTCAAAACAGGTGCATTGGCAAATGTCATTGCCTAACTGATTGCATTATGTGTTGCTTTGGTTTTATGAAACAGCCTATTTTTCAAATCTACATGAAACGAAGCTGAATACAAAATTTAGTGACAGAGGCCTGAGGGTCTTCTTTGCAGAACATCTGACCTCTGGCCTCAAATTTTCAGGAAGGCCTATGTAATACTTGAAGCAATAATAAAAAAGAAAAAGTTCAGAAAGGGCATGTAAAAGAGCTTCGTGTCTCTATGTTTCAGCACCAGGGCATGGAACGGGCTCTTCCACCGCCATCAGACAGTCTTCAGCGTCCAGAGCACCAGCCTCTGCAGCAGGTGATTCTTGTGAAAGAAATCCCTTTCCCGAATTCTCCAGCCCCGCCGCCGGCTTTGGCCTAGGTCTGCCATTTTCAGCCTCATGAGCAGTTCCTTCTCGATGTGTGTGGTACAGTTTGACAAACCTGGATCCTCACCTATAGCTGGGGATTCAGCAACCTCACCTCGATGGCTGCTCACTCCCTTCACCTTCCAGGAAGCAGCTGTGTCTGGGCGCTGGTTACCCCCCGTCACAGCTGCTGGGCTTCTAGCCGGCAGCCTCCCACGGGTGGTCGAGGCGCTCACCGGCCGGATGCAGGCACAGCGCTGAGGGCTTGCCACCAAGGTAAAGGCCACATCCTCCGACGACTGTGCTTGCACGCCTCTCCGTTTCCCAAATCCTGGTTTGACCAGTAGGATCCACGTACGTTGCTTTTCAGATACTCCTCCGAAAGCACAGACTGTTGGGTGTCTTGAGAAGAACCCGTGGATGCTTGGCCGAGTCTTTTATTAGCACCGGTCCTCGGGCAAGGTGCGCACATCCAAGGTGTGGGGTGAAGGGACCCCTTTGGGAAGGAGATGAAAGAAGAAAGACGAGTCCAAGGCAGCAGTCTCGGGGATGCGGTGCCACTGCTTCCAGAAGCCAGGCGGTTGTGAGAATTAAGTGCGTGAGAATAGATGCGCGTAAGAATAAACAAGTGCGTTGGTTTATTCCTGGAAAGCCCTGGGCACACGATACACCCTCACGATCTCCCCGCAGACAGGGTCGCCTCTGCCGGGCAGTCTTGAGCCACAGTGTCCCAGGCAGGACCCGACCAGCTGATGCTGGCCAGCTGCACAGCTCAGCACGGCCTTCAGGTTCTGCCATTCATCCGCGTCATGAAAGCAATCAGGAGGCAGAGGGGTCGGGCTTTCTTCTTTAGAACCACCACTCCCCCCTTCCCCCACGAACGCCAGCGCCATGAGGGCGAGGATTGTCCTCCGCTTGTTCTCCGCCATCACCCCAGGGCCCAGGGCAGTGCGTGGCCCGTGGCAGGTACTCTGCACACTTCATCGAATGAATGGGTGAATCCCTCCCTGGCCATTTCCTGTACCCGAGTTTCTCCTGGTGAGAGGGGAGCACTCTCACCGGGCAGGGGGCCTGGCTCGGAGCTGAGGCGATTGTTAGAAAGGCTTGGGGCCTCTGGCCTCTGCTCCGCTATGGCCGCCGTTAAAGTATCGCAGCCTGGTGGGGTGTTTTCATGGAAATTAATGAGTTAAAGGCGTGTCATTAATTTTATCATGTAGCGTCCATTGTAATTACTTATTGATCCAAGGCTGCTCCTGGAGCACCTGGCAACGGTGGGAGAAAAACAGCAGCAGGTGTTGGGATGGAGTTCGCGTTTGCTCACTTCATTAGTCGAGGGCCTTTGTGCGTGGAAAGCCTAGGCAGCTTTCGTTTGGCTCCACGCTGAGAGGTGAAATCCAGGAGCTTCAGCCATCTCTGCTCATCTGTCTTGCTTCTGGGCGGGAAGGCCTCCGATCACTGAGACCTGTTATAAGTGACCGTAGTCATGGGAAGTCAGTTTTGCTGTTTAAGTCTTAGTACTCTAACGATGCCAGGTTTTACACGGCAGGTAAGAGCACGGGCTGGAGTCAGACGGCTATGGTTTGAATCGCAAGTTCACCATTTTCCTCGCTGTGTGACCTTGAGAATGTTACTTAACCTCTCTGGGCCCCAGTTTCAAAATCTGTAAAATGGGGATAATGATCGAATTGATATCACTGGATTATCATGATGATTAAACAAAGAAAGAGTGTCTTGGACACAGTAAGTGCTATACAAGTGGGTTCTTACTCTTAAAAACACACTTGAATTTTCAATACTTGAGTTCCCTGGAAGAGTTTTGTTAGTAATGGATTATGCAGTCATTTAGGCACATGGTAGAAGTTATAAGCAGGTTGATATCAGGCTTAGGGTCACACATGCCTACTAAACATTGAAAATGCAACTCCTGAATTAAGGCTAGGCTGTGTTTGAGGACTGTTAGGTCAAGAGTATCAGCTAAGGTTTTGGGCAACATGCAAGAGAAATTCGCTCAAAGCCACGGGGGGCGGCGGTGGGGAGCAGAATCAAGCCTCAAAAAGGCAAAGCCAGGCCCCTTACTAATAACACCAGAGATGTTTCCCTCTTGCATCACTACCCTAGAGTAGTGGTCGGCAAACAGCGGCTCACAAGCCACGGTTTGCCTCTCTGTTGATTAATTAGTTTGCCAACCACTGGACTAGACTAAATGTTACCGTGTAGCTGGAAGCTGTGAGGATTAGGCAATTGTGGCATACTGTGTGCAAAGAGGTAAAGGGTAGTATATGACAGTGGTCGGCAAACTCATTAGTTAACAGAGCGGCAAACCATGGCTCGAGAGCCACATGTGGCTCATGAGCCACAGTTTGCCCACAGCTGCCCTAGAGAATTCTCCGGAATTTGGCCTGAAGTCACATGCCTGCCGTTGGACTTAGGGATAAGGAGCAGCTGTGGTGTTAGGTGGCTGTTCCACCGGGATGACAGGGAATGGAGGAGCGAGAATGCTCCCACAGACCTGCAGGCTGTTACTAACCAAAGAGGGGGGAGGGTTGCTAGGCAGGCCAACCCCTCACCCCCACAGTGAAGAATGAAGGCGGGAAGGTAGTTTCAGAATCCTATCTATGTTTGTCCCGTAGGCCTTTCCAGGAATTTAAATACCTCTCTCTCCTCAGAGGATATTCTCTGAGAGGCTGGCTCACCCCAGCGCTCAGGCAAAAAGAGCAGCCATCTGTCAATCATGGCCAACGGCTTCTTCCCGGACCAGCGAAGCGAATCGCCAATTATTTGTGTGGCATTCATTTAAATGCTAATCTTCACCTCACCAATTTCATAATAGCAATGATTTCTAGTTCGATCAGAACACATGATGCTGAACTTTCAGAACTCCATGAATGAGAAGCTTTTGTGAATTCTGTTTTCAGTCGGGTTGTTTTGGCTCCAAGTTCAAGAACACCCAACCTTGTGGACAAAACACAAATAGATCAGTACAGGTACCCAGGCATCCAGATGTGCGAGAGGCACGGGGGCCTTCATCCAGTGGTTCCAGCTCTCCTTCTCTGCAGTTTCCTCGATGCTTTCTGACCTCCTTTTCTCCCTCTGTTCTGCATCGCAGGCTGGAAGCAGGAGGCTGCAGACTCTCCAGCCTCGTGACTACACAAAACAGCCTGTGGAAGAAGGTGAGATCATTTCCTCCCACAGACCTCAGGATAAGGTAAGTTCCTCCAGAATCCTCTAGCGAACTTTCCCCTCGTCCCCTTGGCCCAGATTAAGTCACGTGCCCAATCCTCAAACAACCCCTTGTGGCCAAAGAGAGGCCATATGCTAGTTGGAATCTTGAACCAGTCACTGGCAAAAAGAATTACCTGATTGTGCCTGGCCGCTCGGCAGTAGAAAGAAGCGTGTATTAAAGAGAAAACAGGGTAGGCATTTAGCGCTTTTTCTCCTTCAGTAACTGAAACGTACTACTGCCTCCTCCCTATGTCTGAGAAATTTACTGGTAAGACATAGTAGAAGACAGGTCACTTTCTATTGAAAATAATAGACAACAGAGACACCATCAGCTTTCTGGCCTCTCTGACAGCTGGAGCAGGGGCGTGTAACAGGATTCCATGGGTCACACACACTGTCTCAACTGGGTTCCTTTGAGAACTCATGATGCAAAAAGCCAGGGACCTCCTGGAAAATCCATGTGGGTAGCATGGTGGCTTGTTTTCAGGGATGGTAACGGCAGTAGCAATGGTGTGTTCAGCGTAGGTTGCAAATGAAAATGCAAAAGACCCAATTATGATAAGTTCAGATTTCATATGAAAAAGCAAATCATTTGTTTCGTGGATTTTTAGTTTATGTCCCAAATATTGATTGCATGGGGCATAGGGCACTAAAAAAATTACACATTTTTTATTAATCATTTAAATATTTTACCCTACAATCCTAATCCGGTGGCAGCCAGTTTCCAGTGGCAGCAGAATGCTCAGCTGCAATGGCAGGAGGGTCCTCCCTTGACTGAGCTTGTGGCTTGTGTATGGTTGTGGTTGGGCCTTCTACCTCACTTCCTGGCTGCCGCTCAGTTTCCAAACCTGGTTCTACCTTATGACCAGGAATTCTGTGGGAACAAATCATACAGTGTAAGCTTTGGCTATTGCAATTATGAACCCTAGTCATGCAAAACTCAACATCCACTACACAAGTTCAAATCTATCCGTTAGCACTGATATCAGCATGAAACACAAAGAGGGAAGGGCACATTTTTTTTATCTTCACCCGAGGCTATGTTTTTATTGATTTTTAGATAAAGGAAGGTAGAGAGAAACATCAGTTGGTTGCCTCCCGTATGTGCCCTGAGTGGACATCAAGCCTGCAACCTAGGTATGTCCCCTGATCAGGAATCAAACCGGCAGCCTTTTGGTGTGTGGGACAGCACTCCACCAGCTGAGCCAGGACAGGAGGAAAGGCGCATTTTTAAAGCGGAAGTAGCATGGTCCTGTTGGTGAAATGCACCAGAATGGTTCTGGACTTCAGTTCAGCAACCCCAGTACTGTACTTGAGTTCAGCAAAGAAAGAATTCAGAGCCAAGGAATTTAAATTGAAGGAGAACGTTTACTTAGAAAGTCACAGAGGTAGATAGAAGTAAGCTCTCTAGGTTGAGTGGGCCCTTGGAGCTTGGAGAAAAAGGCAGAGAGAACACACCGGTGTGGGGAGGAAGGAGAGGGAGGAAGGCACTGATGTGCCAAGAGAAAGAGAGAGTACCTAGGTCCTCCTTCCTGAGAACCACTTCTCCTCTCTCTAAAGGCAGAGCTCTTCCAGGAAACTCTAGGGGAAGGTCTCAATAGTATCTTCATCAGCTTTCCAGGTGCATCCTTCGGGGGCCGGGGTCTCTACTAACTGGTTGGTACCAGGGCAGCCAGTCATCAGTCATTGCATCTGGTCCTGACGTCAGCCATGGAGTCTCCCCACCCGGCCTTGCTGCTTTTCTGGGCCTGGAACTGAAACACAACTGAGGCCTAGATGTTCTCTCTAGTTTGACCAAAACTCTGCCTCTGCGGCCAACAGATCTGAGGCCGTGCTCCTAAGATTATTTGATGCGGGTCAGACCTCATTGTCTGGAGGGCTTCAGGGCGTGTCCATGCAAAGGCTTGTATGGGAGTCACACGAGGCTATTCTTCCACCCCCTTGTTCCTCCTCTAAGAAGGTCTGCCACATGACCAGCAGCATGTTGCGGGAGAGGAAAGGTCGGGGGAGGGTCTAAGCCACATGACCACTGATAGGAAAATTCAGTGAATCTAAACCAGTGGTCGACAAACTCATTAGTCAACAGTGACAAAGCATGGATCGCAAGCCACATGTGGCTCATGAGCCGCAGTTTGGTGACCACTGATTTAAACCACAGGACAAGTGATAAACTAGGGACGGAAAGCCACCCTGGGGCAAGAGTCTTGATCTCCCAGTTTCGTCTGTTGCTAGGCACCTGAGACCTCCTACCTGGTGACATTCCATACCTGGCCTCTCCTTCCACTCTGCTCATTCCCATCCAGCTGGGCCCTAGAAGAACAGGGTTCTTTGCAAGCTTCTGCTTTGTCCATGCTTAAGGAATGTCACAACAATGCCTCCTGCTTTAACTAACGTGAGTGTAACGTGGAAACAATTCTGGAATGTTAGATGGCTTAAAAATGAAGGATTATAAAATTCTGGCATAGCCAACACATTTTCCTTACTAAGAATTTTCCTTTCCTTTGGCCTATTCTCACTGGTAAAACTAAATTCTTCTCATCTATAAAAATCTCACTATTATAAAGTTTGATAATATGAATACAATGAAAACCTGTAGGGTGAAAAACATCATTAATACTTTTGGGCTCCTAAATTATACTGTACTCCTTTTCACCTTCTTATTTTCCCAGAATAATATATCTTCATTTGAATTCTCTTTGGAATGAAAAGGAAATTATTATTCAAAGGGAAATAACTAACTGATGCTAATTTGCCAGTTTTCATTGGGATCTAATTAAGCTAATGGCTATAGACTAGAAATACTGCCCTCTTTCTGCTTTGGATTGTGAATGAAGTATATTGGTTCTAGATCATGAATAATTCTATATCTAGTTAGACAGATAGATATAGATTTCAGAGAGGATGGGAGAGGGAGAGAGAGAAACATCAATGATGAGAGAGACTCATTGATCAGCTGCCTCCTGCATGCCCCACACTGGGGATTAAGTCCACAACCCAGGCACGAGACACAATAGAACCTGAGTAGGAAATCCAACCATGACCTCCTAGTTCATAGGTCAAAGCTCAACCACGAACCACTCCGGCTACCCTGCACATATGCCAGGGAATGAGTGCGTCTCTTGGGCTAACTGGCTCATTGTGTGATGATGAAGGTGGTTTGCTGAGGTTGAAGCTGGAGTTATGAGCGGGACACAGCCCCTGCAGCCTTCTCCAGCTTCATTCCCTCACAGCTGGAATGGCTGGCATGGCTCTGGAAGCCAAATCTGAAGCAAAGTTTTCTTAACAATTGACATTTTCAAGCATGAACAGGCTACTAAAACATAGAGATAGTGGATTTCTTCTCCTGACACGGCATCCATTCTTCTTTAATCATGCTGATTTCCACCCAGAAAAGTATTGCTCCCACACTGTGTGAACTTTAAGAGGGGAGAGTAAACCAAAGCCTGTCATCCTACTGAAGAAGCCAAGGTGTGTGTGTGGAGGGGGGGCGGGGAAAGGGGGGCAGGAGGGAGGTTCCTAAAGGCTCCTCCAGGATCCTATTTCTCATTGTCCTTGCCTAGTCAAAGCGATAGAGCATGGCACCTAGGCCTGGTCCAGTACGTGGTCATGTTGACTACTCCGCTCAATAAGAGCCAATGAGACAATGAGACACACTAGAACCCAGACTAGGACTCCTAGGAAAAAAAACATTTTTTGCTCTTTTTCACTGGATTTGAAATGATGGAAAGATTTAAAACTGCAGCAACCAAGCCCTTTCCACAGTGAAAAGACCTGAGAAGAGTGGGAATCAGAGGATGGAGAATCAAAAAGTAAAAGAAAAGCTAGGTCCTGGGGACATACCTCACCTCCTTCACCAACCCATGCCCGTCCTCCCTCTGGAATTGCCAAATTCCCTTCTCAGGATCAGTTTGGTTCCTGTCACTTGGAACAACAGAATTCTAACTGTTATAGTTTGTCTTCCTCCCTCCCATGCAAGGGTGAGACTGTCCAGAATCAAGAGTGGTGACAGCTGAGCCTAGGACCAATGCCTTTGACCTCTAGATCACCATTAGGCAGAGTCTGACCCAGGGTTTCCTGCTACATACCAAGCAGCTCCAGGCAAATCACCGCACGTGGGTGACTCTGTCTCTTCCCATAAGGAAATGTTCCTACTTGCCAAGAGACCTGCATGGTCATTGCAGGGATAGCAATGTGGAAGGAACTGATAGAAAAGCATGTGCTCCACTATTATTCCATTTTCACGTAGCCTGGAAAGCTTTACCAAAAGAAGCAACTCTGGAACCACTTTTTTTGTTTGTCCTGAAGAGGGCAGAATTTGTTCCACAGAGTTCACAAGACAAATTGCTTTATTGATTGATGGATGGATTGATTTTGAAAGAGAGAGAGAGGGAGAGACAAAGGAAGAAGGAAAGGGAGAGAGAGAGAGAGAGAAACATCAATGTGAGAGCAAAACCTGTAGTGACTGCCTCCTGCACACCCCCTACCGGGGATGAAGCACACAACCCGGGTATGTGCCTTGCCTGGGAAGTAAACCAGCAACCTTCTGATGCCTGGGGCGATACCTAACCAACTGGCCCACACTGGCCAAGGACAAATTGCATTTTAATTCAGCTACTTTGCAGTTCTTTTTTCTGTTTGTTTCATGTTTAAATGTTTGATGGTCAAACCATAGTTTCCACTAAGAGCTCATGGCTGTTTTCAGGTGAGAATGGTGAAAAGTTATAATTATCTGTTTGAGGTCTATGAAAATTTTGATAATAGTGTTCAGTGTTATTTCACAGAACTCTGCTTCAACTCAGGATTGCATGGAATGAAACTATTTGGTTTGTTGGGGAGGGGACAGTAAGTTATACACATTTTTCAGTTATCAGATTTCTCTAGAAAAAAAAACCACAATTATTTTCCATATGTGTTTCCTGAGAAAATGGCTAAGTGTGAGTCACATATGATAGATTTCCTGTAAATCGCGAAGGAGAAAAATCAAAGGGCAGAAAAAGTTCAGTAGTATTTCAGAATTGTGTTAGCATGGTAACTGCGACCATAAAGCATGCCATTTATTATTAGACGAAGTACTTCCTAGTTTCTGCAATCACCAAGAAATAAACCAGGAAGGGACCTGAAATACGTAGAGATGAAATCCCTCTGCCCTCGTCCTTGTAGTTCTCAGGGAAATTTTGGTTCCTAAGAAGATCTCATTACAGCTACACCTCTAAGTCTGTTTTTGAATGCAGTGTTTTCAGGAATAATGCTGATAATCTGATCTTTGTGGGTTTGGCCCCTGTATCTTTATCCCAGTTGATTCCAAACTCATTGAAAGAGGACTGAGGTGTGACTAATTACCTCCTCTAAAGACCCCAACTTAAGAACATGCTTAGAGAGAGGAGCAGAGGGAACCATGGTGTGCCTGGAGGGATGGTGACTGAGAGCAGAAGTGCCATGAGATGAGGTTGTAGAAGAGGTGAGGACCAGAGCACGCATGATCAGTATCTGCATGTGTCTCCATGGAGCCGTGAAAAGGTCACTGAAGTAGAGGAGTGACATGCTCAGGTGTACCTGTTGGTGTGTGGAAAATCCAACCATGGTAGAAGGGAGATGAATTCTGAGACTGTGACGGTGGTGTACATAAGAGAGGAGGTGGTCTGAACCAGGGTAGTAGCAGTGGAAGTAGAAATGAAGAAATTCCGGGTGCTTTATTGAAGTCAAGACATGCACAATTATTCTTACAAACAGGTAACCTGTGAGGAAGGAGACTGATCCTATAAAAGTTGTACGTGACTGGATCCTTAGGACGTGAGAGTTCAGTTGAAATACATGGCTGTCCAGGATCTAATCCTAGAACTATTTGGAAGTCACTTGACTACAAATAAATAATTAAATGGTCCAACAAGTACATTCGACACTATTCCTGATGTTGGCATTGATGGTGCGTGCGGTCAAGGGTATAGCAAGTGCAGCTGGATTTTTATGTTCCAGAAAATGATAAACCTTTTGTTTATCATTGTGACCTGGCACATTTTCCTTCCAGGGAAGCAGGGTTAGTCCTTGAATTAGAGTTTTTGTCAGCAAAGATGGAATTAAAGAGATTAACGACATTTTAAAAACTTATCATTGGAAGTAACTTTTACCAGATGTGAGGTCATTTGTTTGGCTGATAACCTATCTTTACTTCAGTAAAGCATCTGGAATTTCTTCATTTTTACTTCCACTGCTACTACGCAGGGTGTTAATAGAGTGCCAATGAATTATTTGGCACACCGATACCCGTGTAGGTAAGGAGCAGATAATCTCATTGAGGTTTTGATTTATAGTTCCCTAACGATTAATAATGTTGAACAGGTTTTCCCTGTACTTATTGGCTATTTGTGTATCTTCTTTGGAGAAATGTCTATTCAAATCCTTTGCCCATTTTTTTAATGAGTTGTCTTATTACTGTTGAGTTATAAGAGTTCTTTATATATTCTAGATACAAGTCCCTTGTCAAATATATGATTTCCGAGTATTTCCTTCTCTTCTATGGGTTGTCTTTTTCACTTTCTTCATGGCATCCTTTGAAGCACAAAACCTTTTAATTTTGAAGAAGTCTAATATTTGTGTGTTTTTATCTGGTTGGTTGTTGTTCCTTTGGTGTATCTCAGAAATCATCCCCTAATTCAAGTTCACAGAAGTTGACATCTGTGTTTCTGTCTAAGAACTTTACAGTTTAAGTTCTTAGATTTAGGTCTTTAATCTATTTCAAGTTCATTTCTATAAATGGTGGGAGGTAAGCACCCAACATCCTTCTTTTATAAGTGGCTATCCAGTTGTCCCAGCACCATTTGTTGAAGATAACCATCCTTTCCCTATGGAGTTGTCTTGCACCCTTTTGAAAAATCAGTAGGCCATAGATTTATGGATTTATTTCTGAACTCTCAATGTCGTCCCATTGATCTATACTGCACTGTTTTGAAACTGTAATTTTGTAAGAAGTTCTGAAATTAGGAAGTGAGAGGTGGTTACTGTGTGTTGATGAGCGGCCTTGAAAACTGTGCCAGTACTTTCTCCTTATCACGAACAGGGTCTAAGAGTTAGTGCCCAATTGGGGTGAACAAGTAGCCTCCTGAGCCTCGATTTCCCTCCTGTAAAACAGGAAGAAGAATATCTACCTCCTAGCAGATGTTGAGAAGAATGATGCAATGCACCCAGCCCGAGGCCTGACAATGATTATCCATGTGCATTTGTTTCTTTGCCTTTGACACTTCTTTGTATTTTGAGCTCCCAATTTTATATCACTTACCATGGTTTCTTTTCGGTCCTCATCTCAACTCTCTTGCTAGACACACAGTCTTTGAGCTTAACAGTCCCAATGCAGTGTGCCCAGTTACCTGGATGCTTCTTTAAAATGCAGATGCGGGATGGGGAGGGAGGCGCGGGTGTCTGCCTCATAAGACTCTGATTCCATATACAGTGGTACCTCGAGATACGAGTTTAATTCGTCCTGTCACCTTGAGGCGTGGGAAACTATGAGACGCTCAAGTCGCAGTAAACTGGTGGGTCGTGTGCAACCGGCCAATCCGCGTGATTACTCCTATCTCAAATGTTGCTCGTATTTCAAAGCAAAAATCGCTCGCTCGACGGCTCGTATCTCAAAAATCTGGTATGTTAGGGCACTTGTATCTTGAGGTACCACTGTATATGTCTGGGTGTGGCCCGGAGAATCCACAGTATCCTCAAGGACCCCCAGCTCTGCCAAATGAGACCTATGCTGAGGGCCACACTTGGAGAAACCTATGATCTGAGAAAAGCATTTTCTTCAAATTCAGACCTGAACCAAAATAACAAACCTTTTCTAACCCCTCCTCCCCCCTTGGAGCCCCAGAGACCTGGAACAAGCTCATTTATCACCCATGTGACCTCTTTCTTCTCTTCTTGACCAGGAGGAATTACCGTTGTTGCCTGTCTGGCACCCATTTCCCTCTCTCTGATAGTCCTCTAGATTTTCCTCACTCCCAGGGCAGATGATGGTTCAAGCAAGGCTGATGCCCTCCTTCTCCCCATCCCCCATTCCCCCTCAAGTCAGTGATGGTCAGCCTCGAGGACAGTTGCTATAGAACAGTGGTCAGCAAACTCATTCATCAACAGAGCCAAATATCAGCTGGACGATTGACATTTCTTTTGAGAGCCAAATTCCTTAAACTTTAACTACATAGGTAGGTGCATTGGTACTCACTTAATGAGGGCCCTCCTAAGCTGGCCTTGGCTAAAAACTCAAGGGGCCAAAGAGCCACAGGTGGCTCTCGAGCCACTGTTTGCCGACCACTGTACTAGAGCAAGGCAAAGGAATGCTCTTCCTTCAGGGCTACTGAACTGTTGGGGACCTGAGCCGGGAGTTTTACACAGAGGAGGTGGAGAGCCTGCTGAGAAGGACCCCGGAGAAATGGTGCCCCTGTGACAGACTTTGGCCCCCCGAGTTTCTGGTCAGCTGAGTGACTCCCTTTTTGGTGGAGGTCACTTTACTGGCATGTCTCCCTTCCTCTCAGCCCCACCTCTTCTCAGAAAAGGATCCTCCCTCACTGGGCTGTCTCCATGTCCCCGTACCTCCCTCTCCTCGCCTAGTGTCACCTCCTTGCCACAACTGCAATCCCAAGGACTCAGGTCCACCAGGACATGGGACCTTGCTCTTTAGGTGAGGTCAGGTCTAGCCCACTTCTCTTTTCCTCGTTGAGGAGAAAAACATCCTTTTTCTTTGACACGCATGTTAGCCAGCTCACTGTTGACTGTCCTGCTTACTTAACTCACTTAGGACTTTGACACCTGTTTTACAGTCTCCCCTCCCAGCCCTGCCGTCATTCCAGAAGGATTTCAGCATTCCATTCAGCAGCCTGGAATCCTAGTTTAGGTGGCATTTACTGCCTACCAGGCATGGTCCTGAGTGCTTTACGGCTATTTTAGCTCACTTTTCTTATCCCCATTTTATGAGTGAGGCAACTGAGGCACAGGAAGGCTATCTGGACTTGTCTCGTGTTACCCAGCTAAGACGTGGTAGAGAGGAGATGAGGTCAAGAGAAGCTAACTGCAGAGACTGGGCTCTTAACGCACACGCTAGCCTCCCAGTCCCCTCTACTGTGGCATCCCCATAGCCACTCTGTATTGCTCCTCCGAAGGTGGGAGGGAGTCGTACCTCCTCCCACTAACTGAGTCCCTGGGCATTTGGAATGTCCTTGAGAGGAAGGAATGACAGCCAAGGATGTCTGTTAAAGAGATCTGTACCTCCTCTTCCTGTAGCTCAATTATTTATTGTCATCCTTCATGTAAATGTGCCAGTTCCTGGTCCTATGACATAGTATCCCATCTAATAAAGAGGAAATATGCTAATTGACCATCACTCCATTACAAAGATGGCTGCACCCACAGCTAAAGCCAAGTTCCCATAAGGAGCCTTAACTAGCAATCAGCAGGGACTGGAGGCTATGCCCTCCCCTGTCCCCATAGGGCTTGACAGGGAACCTCAGGCCACGCCCCCCCACCCCAGAGCCAGGCCAGGGGACCTGAGGCCACAACCCTCACCAGGCAGGGCTTGACAGAGGAACGCAAGGTACACCCCCAGTGCTGGGTCAGGGGAACTCAGGCTGTGCTCCCTACCCCAGCACCAGGCCGGGGAACCTCAGATTGCATCCCCTGCCCAGTAGGGCTTGACAGAGGACCTAAGGCCCTCCACCCCCTCTAGCTAGGGGATCTGAGACTGTGCCCCCCTGCCTGGTTGGGCTTGACAGGGGACCTCAGATTGCATTCCTGCCCTGGAGCCAGGCCAGGGGACTGAGACCACATACCCCGCCTGGCTGGGTTTGATGGGGGACCTCAAGGTGCACTTCCCATCCTGGTGCTGGGCTAGGGGACCTCAGGCTGCTCCTCTCCCCCCCCCCCCAGGGCCAGGTCAGGGGACCTCAGGCGATGCCCCCCACCAGGAAGGGCTTGACAGGGGACCTCAGGCTATACCCACTACCCCAGCACTGGGCCAGGGGACCTGAGGCTGCACCCCCGGCTGGTGGGGCTTGACAGGGGACCTGAGGCTGCAACCCCCCACACCTGGAGGGGCTTGATGGGTGACTTCAGGCCATGCTTCCCACCCAGCGGGACTTGACAGGGGATCTCAGGCTGTGTCCCCCACCTGGTGAGGCTTGACAGGGGACCTCAAGACATGCCCCCCCCACCCTGGTTTGGGCTGGGGGACTCCTCCCCCCCCCCCTTTCTGGCACCTGGCCAGGAGACCTGAAGCTACATCCTCTGCCTGGCGGGGCTTGACAAGGGTGGCCAGGTCTGGATCTAGCCCGGGGGGGTGGGGCTGGCCAGGTCTGGGTCTTCTGAGATTTTGAGGTTCATGTGGGTGGATGGGGACTTGACTCTGGGTCCTGTGGTGCAGTCCAGACTCTGACAGGAGAAAGATTTTCATATACATTTTACTAATTTTCTTTCATCTCTGACACTTCTATTATAGAGAAAGGGCAAATAGCAATATTAAATTATTTCCTCTAGTTAATCCCTTTATTTATTTACTTTTTTATGTTTGTACTTATTTATTTGTTTGTTTGTTTTTGGTTAAATCTTTATTATTCAGATTATTACATTTGTTTCTCTTTTTTCCCCTCCATAACTCCCCTCCACCCAAATCCTACCCCTCCCTCTACCCTTACCACCCTCCCATTGACCTCATCCATAGGTGTATGATTTTTGTCCAGTCTCTCCCTGCACCCCCCTCACCCCTTTCCCCCTGAGAATTAGCAGTCCACTCCCTTACTGTGTCCTGATTCTATTATATTCACCAGTTTATTCTATTGATCAAATTTTTAATTTTTAATTTTTAGATTCACTTGTTGATAGATATGTATTTGTTGTTTATAATTTTTTTATCTTTTACCTTTTTCTTCTTCCTCTTCTAAAAGAGTACCTTTCAGCATTTCATATAATACTGGTTTGGAGTTGATAAACTCCTTTAGCTTTTTCTTATCTGTGAAGCTCTTTATCTGCCCTTCAATTCTGAATGATAGCTTTGCTGGATAGAGTATTCTTGGTTGTAGGTTCTTGCTATTCATTACTTTGAATATTTCTTGCCACTCCCATCTGGCCTACATAGTTTTTGTTGAGAAATCAGCTGACAATCGTATGGGTGCTCCCTTGTAGGTAACTTTTTTTCTTGCTGCTTTTAATATTCTCTCTTTGTCTTTTGCCCTTGGCATTTTAATTATGATGTGTCTTGGTGTGGTCCTCTTTGGATTCCTTTTATATGGGGTTCTGTGTGCATCCTGAACTTGTAAGTCAATTTCTTTCACCAGATATGGGAACTTTTCAGTAATTATTTCTCTAAATAGGTTTTCAGTATCTTGCTCTCTCTCTTCTTCTGGCACCCCCACAATTCTGACATTGGTACACTTGAAGCTGTCCCAGAGGCTCCTTACATTATCTTCACATTTTTTAATTCTTTTCCCTCTTGCTTTTCCAGTTGAGTGTTTTCTGATTCTTTATATTTCAAATTTTTGACTTGATTCTTGCCTTCCTCAAGTCTGTTGTTAGGTCTCTGTATAATATTTTTTATTTCAGTTAGTGTATGTTTATTTTCTAGTTGGTTCTTTTTCATCTCTAGTTGGTCCTTTTGTCTCCTCTTGAGTCTCACTAAATTTATCCATCTTTTCTAGGATATTCTTGAAAATCCTTATAACCATGGTTTTGAACTCTATGTCCAGTAGTTTGTTTTCCTCCATTTCTTTTGTTTGTGATCTCATCCCTTGTCTCAGCATTTTCACTATGCTGGGAGAACTTCTGTGTTGGATTCAGCCTTATGATACAAGACTTGCAATACTGCAAAAGCCTCTCTGTTGAGCTTGGGAGGGGTGGAGTCTCAGGGCTTAACAGACAGCCTTGCCTTCCAGTTGGCCCCGCCCTCCACAGCCCCTGAGTCTCACGTGACTGGGTAATCGCTGGAGCTATCCCTGTGTGCACGCACACAATGCCTCTAGACTGCTGCCTTTCCAGCTCCCCTGCGCTCCATATGAGTCTGGGTCCCCAGGGTTTCACCCGAAACTGGAGTTTAGTGGAGTTAGAAGTGGTGCAGTTGGGAAGCTCTGTCTCCCGCCCACTCGAGATAACCAGCAGCGCAATCAGCAGTCTGTTCTGCCAGCAGTGCTGTGTGCACCACCAGACTTCTGCCCTTTCGCGGCTCCTCTAAATTTCAGTGCACTTCTCCTTTTTCACAGTCCAAGCTCCCCCCCGTATGAGTTTCGGCTGAACATGGGGTTTAGTGCAGTTGGGAGTCTCCATCTCCCTCCTGCCAGAGAAAGCCAGCCAGGTTCTCTGGCACCCGCTCTCTCCACGCACGCATCTCTGTCCCTCAGCTTTTTGCAGCTCCTCTGGGTTTCTCTTTCCTTCTAGTTGTAGAGTTTCCACTCAGCCAGCTTTCCTGTGGTTCTGGATGATGTCCATTCTGTCTTTTATTTGTAGTTTTGAAGTTGTTGTGCAAGGCAGCAGTGTAGGTGTTTACCTATGCTGCCATCTTGGATTCCCCTAATCCCGTTTTAATGTGCACGAATTTCATGCACCCACTCCTAGTTATTTTATAATACCCTGTAAATTGAGTATAGTTGCTGGGGAAACTTGCTGGGATGCAAGTCTAGCTGAAGACACAGAGGCAGAAAAGCAAGTTATATATTCTGTTCCAGGTTCCTCGTAAGGCCTCTTCTGTGCACCAAAGTCCCTATTCTCTGAGAAGGTCACTGCATTCAGGCCCATCTATCCTTCTTCTGCCTAGGACGTACTTAGAATGTGTTCCTTGCCCATATCCGTACCGTGGTCTGTATTCTAGAAACTTTGCACAATAGGTTCAAAACTTCCAGTTCACCATCCCATGTAATCATACCTAGGTGTAGCTTCATCCAGAGCTGCTCCACTCCGAAAATTCATGCTGAGACCCTGCACCCCAACATCATCCCACCACTTAACACACAAGCTAGCCTCCCAGTTCCCTGTAATCCCTACTACTGCTAGAAAAAAAACAAAACAAAACTCACACCAGTGTGTGAACTGGTGTCATAAATATAAGGTCGCCAAGCTCATCATGGCACCCCCAGACTCCAAGCAAAGGCTAATTAGTACTTACAACAGCTATAATTATAACTGTTTATGGAGTGCTTACTACTGTGTGCACTGACTGTCCTAATCCCTGTTTAACTCTCCAAACACCACCACCATGAGTTAGAGACCATTGTGGTTGAAAAAAGGGCCACATATTAAACCTGGCAAGTTCACAGGAGACCTGAGTGGTAGGCCTTACAAAACCAGAGACCAGCCCAGCCGGGTGTGGCTCAGCAGTTGAATGTTGATCCAGGAACCGAAGAGATCACTGGTTTGATTACCAGTTCAATTCCTGGTCAGGGCATATGCCCAGGTTGAGGGCTTGATACACACTAGGGAACGTTCAGAAGGCAGCTGATCAATGATTCTCTCTCCCTTTCTCTCCAAAATCAGTAAAATTACACACACACACGAGAGAGAGAGAGAGAGAGAGAGAGAGAGAGAGAGAGAGAGAGAGACCAAAGTAACCACATAGGATATTAAATGTGGGTCATGGTAGGTAGTCATGTCTTAGGCCTGTAGCTTTCTTGACAAAGGTCACCCCTTAACTTTGAAATTATCTATTGTTTTTATGCTTCTGAGATGGTTGGCGGCAGCAAAAATGACACTGTTAGGATGGCTGGATTCAGCATTCTGGGTAGAAGAGAGTGGGTGGGCTGGGTCCTCCATGGAAGTGTGTAGAACAAAATAGCAAAAAGTCCCCTAAGGGCTTTTGAGGATGGGGATTTTAGGGGCAATCCCAGGAGAGGATCGCAATAGAATATTCCTCAGCTTTCCAGGGTCTCCACTGATTGGTTGGTTTAGTCAGTGCAGCTGGTCCTGAACTATGCCAGGCACCCCTTATTTGGTTTTGCCGCTTTTCTGGGCTTGGAGCTGACACACAACTAGATGTTATTCGTAGAGGTTCATGCTTAGAGGACCGGTCATGCAAGGGCCCACGTGGGGAGTCCTAGGAGGCCCCTTGTTCCTCTTCTACGGGGGTTCTACCACCTGACCAGCATATGCGAGGGGAGGAAAGATGACCCTGGAGGGGGGAACTCTTTTGTTTTCCCGGTTGCTAGGCACAGGGGCTTTCTGCCCCGGGGGGACTTCCTCCTCACGGGGCTCCAGTCTGCCTTCCCAGACCTGGGCCAGTCCCCCTGCCTCGCCTCCAAACTGAAATGCTGTGTCACTTTCCCTTGAAAGTGAAAGAAAAGCAAGGAGGGGAGAGAAAACCATCCCTTTAAACGCCGAAAAGGAGGAGGGGGGTGCGGCGCAGACACGGTTACTTCCTGGTCACGGTTACTCAGCACTTTGGCGGGGCTGGAGGTGCGGGTGTGGCGGGCCTTTCCGCGGAGCCCAGCGCGGGCGGGGCGGCTCCTGCACCCGCCGGGCCGGGCTCCGTGGCTCCGTGAAGGCCCGGCCGAGCCCGGCCCGGGTGCACCTGCCTGCGGCGCGGGAGGAGCCGCCGGACTCGCCGCCGCCCCGCCGCCCGGGTCATTCACAGTGCAGGCGCCCTTCAAGCCGCTCTGTGGCCCCCGCGGACCCCGCTCCCAGCTGGGGTTCCCGGGGTGCGGGGAGCGGGGGGGTGGATGGGGGTAAAGGTTAAAGGGGGGGTGAGGGGGTCACGGGGGGCGGGAGGGAGTTCCCCCGCATCCCGGTATAAAAAAAAAAAAAAAAACCCCAGGCTGCGGGCCCCGCCCCCCGGCTGCGGCCCCGCCCCCATCGCGCGGCCCCGGGGGCGGGCCTGGCCGTGGCGCCGGGGCGGGCTCGGGAGGGCGGAGCGGGCGCGCCCCCGCCACACGCACGCGTCGCGCGCCCGCGCCCAGCTCCCCCGCCCCGCGGTGACTATAAAGGCGGTCTGCGCGCCGTCTCGGCTCGGTCTGCAGCTTTTCCATCCGCTTGCGTCGCCTTCCTACGGTCGCAGGTCAGACCTCAGCCGCCAAAATGGTGAAGCAGATCGAGAGCAAGGTAGGCGCCGGGCCGGGGCGCGCCGCGTGGCCTCCCGGGGCCGGGGAAGGCGGTGGGCTGGGGTGGGCAGGCCGCCGCGCCGCACCCCGGCGGAGGCAGGGGCCGCGGCGGCGGCTCGGCCTGGGGCTGCCAGAGGCCGGGGCCGGGGCGCGCCCCGGGCGCCCGAACACGCCCTGGAGGGCAGGGAGGGCAGCGCCCGGCTGCCCCGTGAGCTGGGGGGATGCGCGCGCGCGCGCCGAGGGTTAGGGGCGTCCCCTCCGCGCGCTTCCCGCACCAGCCCTGTCTGGGGACACTCGCTTGGGTGCAGGGAGTCTACGCTGGGGCCCGCTGTGCATCCGGACCCGCGTCCGGGCCAGGATCGGAGGGGCCCCTTTGGAGAAGACCGGGGTGACGGGCCGCCACACCCTCCCCGCTGAGTGGCGTGGTCCACGCGCGCTGGCGGGGTGGGCTTCCCCAGGAGCGGATCCAGGACGGAGACCCCCCCCACGGCTGCCTCCACCTGGGCTGGACTCGAGGCGTGACGCCGAGGGAATGGCTCCGGGCCGCGAACCCGCTTCCCTGCCCTGGGTGAACCAGACCGGCCCGAGGCCCAGGTGCCCGCAAGGAAGTGAGGTCCGGCCGCGCCCTCGGGCTCCTCCTCCGGCGGCGCGGGGCGTGCTTCCGGCGGCGCCGGCTTGGGATGACTCAGTCCCGGAGCGGGGCCCGCGACCGCCGCTGCCCGCCCGGCCCGCCCGCCCGGGTGATTCACCCGCTGCCCGCGCTCCCGCCGCAGCCGGGGCGCCCCTGCGAGCGGCGTTCGGGTACCCAGAGCGGGTGGCTCCAGCCGTGAGGACGCCCCCGGCGAGGCTGAGACCTTCCCGCCCGGAGAACTAGCTCTAAGAGCCCCACTAGCAGAGGGTCTGGTAGACCGTGGCCACTCAAGAAATGCTTGTTAACTGCAGATTCAGGCAAGAAATGCTTGTTAAATGCAGATTCAGGAAAGTGGGGGGCAGAGAATTGATGTTGCTCTCACAGTGGAAGGATCTGGAAAGCGTTTGCTCCCGCGGTACTCCCACCCCAGGGAAGCTGGCCGAAGGCGGGTCCGCGCCTACCTGGGTGCCCTGGACCCTTTAGATGCGGGGGCGGGCTTGGAGAACCTCTTCTTCTGTAACGGTCCCTTACTTATTTTATTATCACTTTGAGAAGCAGAAAATATCTGGGGATTTGCTATTTCCTATTTCCTAGAAGCCACAAAGTAATTGAAATTACGTTATGTCTAGATGCTATTTTGTTTCTGAGCTTGTAGTTTCCTGCCTACTTTAGCCCCAACAGTTTGCATGGAATCAGACGCTTTCTGTAGGTATCCGCACACACTGCTAGACATTCAGCAGCTTTTGTGGCTTCGGTGGCTGGAGTTAGGGGCTGCTGGAGTGTAGCGACTGGAGGGATGGGAACCTTTAAGGCAGCGGTTCTCAACCTGTGGGTCGCGACCCCTTTGGGGGTCGAGCGACCCTTTCACAGGGGTCGCCTAAGACCATCGGAAAATGCAGATATTTACATCACGATGCATCACAGTAGCAAAATGTCATGGTTGGGGGTCACCACCACATGAGGAACTGTATGCAAGGGTCGCGGCCTTAGGAAGGTTGAGAACCACTGCTTTAAGGTTTGTAATTGCCACAGGAAGCCCCTCCCTTTACTTTCAACGCAGACTTTCCCTCTTTTAACTTTGGCCAAATCGTTCGTAAGAAAATCCTCATCCTCCTGGGAATTTCTTTGATTGATTATTAGTGGATGGCTGACTTTTTCGTCTCCCACATGTGTTGATTGGCTATTTGTAGTCTATTATCTGCTTGTCCTTAATGATTTTATCCTATTGGGATTCATTTTTTAAAATTGTGAGCATATATATTAAAACTAGCCTTCTCATTTGTTGAAAACAGAGGTCCTTAATATTGATTTTTGGTTTACATATTTTTATTTAACACCTGCTGAATGAGATATATCAGCTCAAGGGTGGGGATTTGGTCCAGGTTCTTTCCACCTCAGTATAACCTAACCGCTGAGCAGCACCCATCAAAGGAAGGAAAGACTTTGAGAGGTCTCTATTGGTAGCCTCAGAATCCATGCAGCAGACAGAAATTGGGAGTCATTCCAGGAGCACACCTTTCCGGTTTTTCCCTGGTTTACGGGTCCTATTTGTGGCGCCCTCCTCCCCTAATCAATGAGATGTAGAAGGGTGGTAAGAAATTTGATCCTCAAAGAAGCACTACATTAGGCTCTGACGATCAGTTGATCTTCAGATTTAATATTCCAGAGTCATTAGTCAAAAAGTAAACCAATGCAAATGTTCCTTGTAAACATCGAATACACTTGAGATTTTCGTCTTGGTGGACTTGGTGCCATTGGCTTTCCAAAACTAGGCTTCCGGGCGTGTTGGTGGTAGCTCGGAGCCCCTCAGATCTGTTTCAGATACAAGTGGGGTAATGTGAGGAGGAAGAAATCACACAGGTTCTTTTCTGCGTTTTCATTATTCTTGAGTTGGCTGTTGCTTTTTAAAGAATAACAGCTGCCATTGATTGAACACAGGCACTTTGCTAAATACTTTACAAATTACTCTTGGGCTTTATTATTAGTTATCTGTGGAGTGGTTGTGTTTAGGAAAAGAGATGCTAGACTCTGCTTCCATTTATGTACCCCACCTGTTTTTAAAATGTTTGTGTCAGGCCCTGGTTTAGTGTCAGGCCTGCCCAAGCACTGAAGGGTCTCAGGTTCGATTGCCAGTCCACTGGGCACATACTGGTCTCCAGGTTCAATCCCCCATCCCTGGCCCAGTTGGGGGTTATGCAAGAGGCAGCCAGTTGATGTGCCTCTCTCACATTGATATCTGTCTTTCTCCCTTTCCTTTTTTTTTAAATCCTCACCTGAGGATATTTTTCCATTGATTTTTAGGGAGAGTGGAAGAGAGAGGGGGAGACAGAGAGAAACATGGATGTGAGAGAAACACATTGATTGGCTGTCTCATGCATGCCCCCTGACCAGGGCTCTGGGCCAGGGAGGAGCCTGCAACCGAGGTGCATGCCCTTGACTGGAATCGAACCCACGATCCTTAGGTCTGCAGGCCAATGCTCTATTCACTGAGCCGAACAGGCTAGGGTGTCTCCCTTTCCCCCCCCTTCCTCCCTTCCACTCCCTAAAAATCAATGGACAAAATAATCTTTGGGTGAGAATTAAAATTTTTTTTTTTAATATTTGTGTCAGTAAAGAGGACCTTTAATAATTTTCATTTTTAATTTCTGGAAGCTAGGGATTGTGGTTTGCTTCTTAGTGAAGTAATTTTGAATCATTTTCAAACTGATGTCTGTTTTAGGTAAATTTTAAGTGTCAGGAATGAGAAATGGTTATGAAGTCTACACATACCAGGCTCCAACTCAGGTTCATTTGAACCAAAGTTCCTATTGTGTGCCCTCTCCCCTATCCCCTCCGATTTTTAGGGAGGTTTGCTGAAATTTGATTCTGAATTGTTTGGGGGAATTCCTTGAGAGTGTTTGGAATAATAATCCGTGTTGAAAGTAATCTTAAGTATTTACTGAGAGCCACCTATGTTCACAAAATATAGTTGACCCTTGTACAACATAGGGGTTAGGGACATCAACCTTCTCACAAATGAAAATGGGAGTAGAACTTTCCATTCCCCGCAAATAGCATACAGTTGACCAAAAACCTTACAGCTAGCATGAACAGTCAGCTAACACATATTTTGTATGTTATGTGTATTGTATACTGGATTCTTCGCATAAAGGAAGCTAGAGGAAACGTCATAAGGAAGAGAGAATGCATTTACAATGCTGTCTATACTTACTGGGAAACTTTATAAAGGGACCCACGTAGTTCAAACCCGTGTTGTTCAAGCTCCACTGTATTCATCTGAGCAGAGTCATTTTTTTTACTTTTTTTCCTGTCTTACCTGGATTTTGCTTGTGTAGAATGGCTTGTTTGACCTTCTAAAAATTTCATCTGGAAAAATCAGTGATGATTTGGGAATGTAATTTCTAGAATTCTTTTTTATTTTAGAGGGGGAGGTGGAGAAATTGTTGTTCCATTTATTCATGCATTTATTGGTTGATTCTTGTATGTGCCCTGACCGGGGATCGAACCTGCAATCTTGGCCTATCAGGATGGTGCTCTGACCAACTGAGCTACCCACCTAGGGCCAATTTCTATAATTCTAACGACTCTTCCCCACCGACCTACAGTTTGTACCTGCGTAATTGAAAAGGTTACATAAGTAATGGCATGCCATTTGTGAATTATTTCCCCCCAAAAATGAAGTGGAAAATAGTAATCTAGAGAAGTAGCAGTACGTCAGGGGAATTGACTCGAGTATTAATGGTGATTTATTTCCTTTCCCTTTTCTATGGAACCAGATCTGATCTGATTCTTAGCTGTTAAAGGAAGGGAACATTCCTTTTTAATGAAACCAGTGTGGTCTGCATTTTCTCCTTGAAGAAAACCTAGACTTCAGATGTAGATGTTTGTGTTTTGATGTCTTTGTTGCCCCGGTTTTGATCAGCACTGACTAATTGTGGTTAAATGAGTTTCTTCACTGAAAGGTGAGGTTCCCAGGATTACCATATCAAGACCATTGGTAAATTATTCACCGAGGTGGGTGGTAAGGGATTTCTTGGTCATTTCTGCTCCTGGCATTTTATTTTACATGCATTCCTTAGGAGGAACTAAAGCTGTCTTTTCATTCGGTCAACAATGAGGGCAGGGTTTGGAGATAAAGTGCAGAAGTCACCCCGACAGGTCTGACCTGAACTCTGGAAACGCCTTTAAAAGGAATACGAGGAAATAATGCTTAATGTCGCCAGCGACCGAATGTAAGCATTTGGAGGAGGTTACTTTTCCTTTCTTTTGAAAAGTTCCACTGTAGGAAATACTAATTGAATGAAAAAAGTGCTAGATTAAAAGAAACAACTTGTTTTTTGTAGATAGCAAAATTCTGTGTCGTTGTGATGATTTAATTCAGGCGACCCCCTTTCACCAGTTAAGCAGTTGGTAAATGTGTCCAAATTACAGTGTCCCATCTGCAACAATTTGCTCCTCAACCTGACAACCCTTTCCTGCTGATACCTGTATGACGAGTCACGCCTCTCTCAGGTGACCAAGGAGAAATTGCGCAAATATAAGTCAGTTTACTACGGTTAAGATATCTGGATATTGAGCTGTGAATATTTTTGTGGGTTTCTTGTTGCTGCTTATAATTTGTAAAATTTTCGTTTTTACTATACATTTCCTTTAGTTTTTGTTAAATTTTCACTTACACTTCATGTCCTTTCTGTACTTACAGTATATGTCTATTCTGTGTCATCTATAAATTATGTAAGAAAGGTTAAAAACGGAATCTTTGGGGGTCTGGAGTGGATTATATTTCTAATGGGGAAAAATGATTCGGTTTTCCAACAGCCTTCCGGAATGAATTCAGTTTGGGAAATGAGGTTACACTGTAACGAGATTTGAAGTGGAAACATTTTTTTAATGACAAATGTCTATTTTTTTTTTCCTAGTTTGGATAGAGTGTGACTAATATTTTATAAAATATTCATAGACACAGGAATATTGATACACTTTCCACATACTTGTTTCATCTTCTCAAGTAATATTACAAAGGATTTTTTTTGTTTTTCAAGCAGTGTCTTTGGGTTTTTCCGTTAAAAGGCAGGTTTTGCTTCCAGGACCTCTGAATGGTGCTGTGTCACATCTCATCAGGTTTTGTTAGGGCTTTTTATTGGACACATGCCTCTCTTTCCCTCAGGATGCTTTTCATGCCGCCTTGAACAGTGCCGGCGACAAGCTGGTAGTGGTCGACTTCTCCGCCACGTGGTGTGGGCCCTGCAAAATGATCAAGCCCTTCTTTCATGTAAGTATGAACGCCTTCCGCTTTGTGTTCCTTGGGTGGGCGGTCACAACCCTAGGGGGGAAAAAACCAAAGAGTTTGTGGTGGTTGTCTGGTCTTTGGTCTAAAAGTAATAATGTAACAACCTAAATAAGTTAGCTCTGACACACACCGCCCATTGAAGACAACCTTTCAAAGCTAATTCAGTTGTCTTAAATAGTTTTGCTTTAAAGTTCTCTCTCTCTGAAATTGGGGCCCCGAGTTATTTTACTCTAGGAGGAATTTGATTCTTCTGCTTACCTGGTCCCGAAGTCTAAATTTTGGCATCTTTTATTATATTGCCATTTAAGAAGGCTGGGATGGACTGCCATGAACAAGTTCTAATTCTGTGTGTTTTTCCTTTAAAATGTTCCAGTCCCTCTCTGAGAAGTATTCCAATGTGGTGTTCCTTGAAGTAGATGTGGATGACTGTCAGGTACGTGGCCGGAAATCTGGAATGCTAAGTACTTAGCTGAAAGCTACTTGCGCCAACTGTGAACTTAATCCCACATAGCAGGAGGCAGATGTACCGCACCCTAAAATAAGCATAAAAATAGAGGGTTGAGGCTTCGGTATTTGACTTCCCAGTTACCTTCTAAACACCTTTCTATTCTACCTAACACTACAGAGTTGATGGTTATCGCCAAATGTGGAGACCACTTTTAAGGTTCTTGTAATGACATGAGAAAGTATATTCACACTTATTCTATATAATCTTAGTTGATTTGGGGCAATTAGAAAACCCAACAGCTTTTAAAGAAAAAACATCAAGTTGCCTAGTAGAGAGGTGAGAGGATAATTAAGGGAAGATTGTGGGTTGGTTGCATTAACAAATGCTTGTGCTGTCACCCCCCATTTGACAGAAGAGAAAAACAGAGGTGTGAGGTGGTCCATAGAGGTCCAGTGGCAGAGCCTGGGTTTAAAAGGAGGTCGCTGGCTTTCTAGCCCTTGCTCTTTCCAATTCCAGGCCGCTCCACGGTGTGGGGGATGCAGATCAGGGTCCTAGCACGGGACCCTGCCGTACAGTCCCCTGAACGAGAAGAGCCAGCCATGGCGTCTCACTGGGCGCTCTTTAGAGCCAGGTGGGCAGGAGAGGTCTAGGCTATGCTGTGGCAGCAAAGGCACTAGACCTTGGTTCCAGGCCTGGCTCAGTGACTTCCGCTTTAGGCTAATCCAGTGGTCGGCAAACTCGGTGACTAATGAGTTTGCCGACCATTGGGCTAATCCTTCTGAGCCTTGGTCGGATGTTAATACATACTTGCCCCATCAGCTGGCCAGAGTCGCATATCCGTTGAGCAACTATGGAATATACTGCCGGAAGCCGTTCCATCCTTGTGCTTGACACAGTCGCTGCAGGGAAGAAACATCTGCACAGCTATGTCCCAAGGGACCTGGACCCGGCAACGTACTAAAAGGTCGATAAAAGTGGGTACAGGGTTATACTTCCCAAACCTGTGAGGACCTTCCCACAGCGCGTCCCCTCACTGGGTGCTCTGCGGACACGGCCTTGCCTGGCTGACAAACTCCTACCTGCAGGCTTCTCATCTTTTCCGGGAACGCTTCTCCAGTTACCCACTTTTGTGCCCCAGCTAGGTTAGCTTCCCTTCCTCTGTCCCCCCCCTTTTCCTCTTGCATTTACAGTTGTGGAGTGGGGTGGATCTTCTTCCTAGGAGACTGCCTGCTTTCTGCCCCGCTCTGTCCCTTATTAGCTGAACAGGCTTGGTTATCTGTTCGGTGCCTCAGCTTGAGCCTCTGTAAAAATGGCCATGTTAGTGCAACAGCATAGGGTAGTCATCAGGATTGAATGAGATAACACCTAGAAATGCTCAGAACAATTCCTGGCGCATGTGGAATATTCATTGAGTCTTTATAATGGCCTCTGTGTGTCTGTCCTTGACTGTAAGAGTTTCTGACCCTTAGAGACCGTCTTACCTTTGCTTCTTCACTAAGCCCTCCTTCCTGGCATGCAGCAGGTGTCAAATGAATGGTTGTTGAGCTGTTGTTCTGGTGTGTTGCATAGCTTTAGGGGAAAAAAAGAATTGAGAGTAGATAGTATGTGTTAGGTTAAATCAAGGAGCAAGGATTTTTTCCAACTTTAAGTCTTGAGAGAAACTTCTGGTGCTGGCCCTGTCAGATAGCAACTGAATACATTTTCATCGGAAAGGAATACCATGTGCTAGATGGCATTACAGGAAGCTCTTTGCATGCATTAGGTCACTTAATCCTCACAGGAAATAAGACAACAGCTTCTTAGCACCCCGCTGAAGAGCTAGTGGACTGTAGCACAGAGGAATGTCAGAGTTAGAAGGATTGAGCCGTGGCCCAGCACTCTTACCGCCTCCGGGGAGCAGATGTGCAGATCAGGCAGGACTGCTGTGTGCCTGAGCCGCTCTTCCGCGTCTGGCTGGCATACTCATAATTACCCCGAGTTTCCCCACCTTGAAGTACCCACTCACGCATGGAGGGGCGGGGGGAGAGGAAGGAGGGCTTCCACTTTGCCTCCCTATTCTAAAGGTTGAATGCCTTTAATGGCTGCTCTTACAGCCACCTCAGGAGCTTTAGCTGTGGCATAGGTTAAAGTTGCACCAATTCCAGAACCCTTTGATGGCCCCATACACATCGCTGCAGGCTGTCAGCTCCTACTCACCTGGTCACTCAGCAGAATTAGCAAGACGGCTCATTCAAACACAAAGCAATTCCTTAATGAGTCCTTTCACCGTGGAATTCATGAATTGTGAGTGGGCCTCCTGGTTGCTTGGAAACTCGAGGTAAAATCATCACCTCGTGTGGACTCTAAAAGAATACAGATAAGGGGTGAAAATTACATCCATCTCATTTCTGAACATTAGATCAAATCATTAAATAGATGGAATGTTTAATGACGGAATTCGTTTTTGAAAGTTATGTACAGATCGCTCCCGACCAGAAGGTCAGACCCAGGGTCATTTATGCCTTTAGAATGTCTTTGGAGCAAGCAGCACACAGTTTGGAAAGAAGGAGCTATAATCCCGAGGATAGGAAGAAGCTATGTTTTGGGTGTAACAGATGCAGGTAGGCAGCTAGGAGGCGTGGGCACGTGATGTGGTACACGAGGAAAACTCGGTATTCACAGAGAAGTGTGCGTACTAGCCCTTTGGGAATGATGGGCCTCCAGCTCTCCGCAGGGCATGGTGCTTTGGTAAATTAAAACAAGAAACAAGGGGTTTAGCCCTGATAGTTCTGTAACATTTTAGAACAGCCAGAAATGAGTTAATAGAGTGGACAAAAGCAGGTTTAAAGTGAATTCGCTATATGGATTGTAAGCCAGAAGCTAATAAAACTAACAAGGGCTGAGACCGGTTAGGCTCAGTGGATGGGGTTGGCCTGAGGACTGAGAGGTCCCAGGTTCCGGTCAGGGGCATGTACCTTGGTTGCGGGCACATCTCCAGTAGGGGGCATGCAGGAGGCAGCTCATCAATGTCTCTGACTGTCACTCTCCCTCTCTGTAAAAAAATCAATAAAATATATTAAAAAACTAACAAGGTAAAATGTAGTCTTGTTACACTTACACTTAGTAAAAACTAATAAAAATCAGAGGCTGGGTAAAGTTGTAGGGATGGGGAACAGGTTGGTTGTTGCTAGGGGGTAGGGTTTGACTACAAAGGAGCTGCTGATGGGAATTTTGGGGGAGTGGGGAGTGGTTTTGGTGGTGTTTCTATGACTTTGCAAGTGTCAGAACTTGTCCACACACACACCCCCAAAAGTGAATTTTACTCTGTCAGTTTACAATTCCAGATTGTTCACCAAAAAGAAACACACACAAAACAGGCAGTGGAGGTGTTATTGGGGAGTAGGCTGGCTTTTCTTTCTAAGAGGGAAGTGATAAGAATCTTTTAAGTGTGCATAACTTTGAAATCACCACAGAAATAGCAAACCGGTCCATAGAGCAAGAAGAAAACAAAAGTGACAAAAAGTAAAACATTAACTTTGGGTAGCAAAGGTCAAGTCCATGGAAGATTGTGATAGGAAGACTATGTTCCTGCAATATTGACTCAGTACTATTAAAAAGTCAGACTCCTGTCCCGGCCGGTTTGGCTCAGAGCATCGGCCTGCAGCCTGAAGGGTCCCGGGTTCGATTCCCAGTCAAGGGCACATATCTGGGTTGTGGGCTTGATCCCCAGTAGGGGACGTGCAGGAGGCAGTCGATCCATGATTCTCTCACTCTCTGAAATCAAAAATAAAATGTCAGACTCCCAAATTTGTCTAACTCAATCTGACATTTTGAGGAGCTTGACCATGACATTCTGAAATCCCATGGAAGTTCTTGGGTTTCCAAGATCTGGGTCCGTTGGCTCTGCTGCCTGGGCTGCTCCGCTGCCCAGGTTTGCTGCTGAGGGGGCGGTGAGCCAATCTGTTTCTTACCTGATCCTCTCTTGAGTGTCAAGTGGGCACTGTATAGCCCTTAACAGCTATCTTCACCCGAAACACTTGTCCACACAAGACTGTTTTCATGGCCTTTCCCTCCAAACCCTGTGTGAACAGATTATTGTGTTAAAAGTTCCTGTGACAAAACCAAAGACTGCTTGGCGGCCTTTGAGCTGTAGAAAAACCTTAAATGTGGGAGGAGAAGATAGGAGCCCACCAGCCCAATTTACAGTGTTCTGAGTTTGCCCATTTGTCTCAAAGCTGGGTGGCCCACGAAGGTTCGACCGTTAGCATCAGAAGGGGCTCAACCTTGTAGTGCAGCCGGGTTTGTTTGAGAATTGGCAAGTAAAATTTTAATTAAAAACAAAAGAAACAAGAACGAGTGCTTGTCCCTTTAGATGCCTGTGACCTTATTCTTGAACCATTTTTTCACAAGTAATTTGCTCCTCTTTCTAACACACTGGCCTTTAGCCTTTGTGATCATCACCTCTGTACCCCATTCCCATAATAAATCTGGGAAAACTAGGAGCAAAGATGGTAAGTGGTGCTAATTCTGAGGAACAGTTGGTATTAGAACCCTGAGTACAGTTAAAGAAATGTGTTGCTTAATGAGATTCTTGGAGTAGCCAAGATAGAATTGGACTAAACAGCTCATTGACTCACCGGATAGTAGCAGATGTGAGTAGCATTCGGCTCTTCCTTGGTGCCCCACTGAGGAGAGTAGATAGGAGTAAGAATTTTAATTGAGAATATAACTAGCGTTTTGTGTTACTCATATTCATTGTCGATTTTTATATGCTAAGTAAAGCCTAATACTGAGATATGGAGGATACAACAACAAAAAAGAATCCGGTTTTGGATTCTGTGCTTCTGTCAAAGTTCAATACTAAGTTTTATTTTTATTCTCTCTCCAACTACCTCTCCTTCCCACCCCCTCACCCAGGATGTTGCTGCAGATTGTGAAGTCAAATGCATGCCAACCTTCCAGTTTTTTAAAAAAGGACAAAAGGTAGGCACATCTGACCTTGAAGAATGCTGAGTCATAGAAAAACATGATATAAATGAAGTTTCTTATTCCTTCATACTGAGAAGCATGTCCCCATTGTTTACTTTTAAGAACTACTTAAATAGGTCATTCTTCATTGAACTCTGGGATACATAATGTGGCATCTAATTGAAAATTGATCTCTGCTAGACCCAGTCACGAAATCTGTGATTGGTACTTCATATTCTATAACAAAAATGTTTGTCATTGTTAAGAGGTATTTGAGTCTTTTGCCTGTTCTTGAGGGGCTATTTTCTTTAAAACTGTTATCAAGATGTTAATTTTGAATAAAATTATACTCTCCCATTCAATGATCATATCTTATGCACAAAGTAGAGATAATAGTGCTACCATCTAATGTCACTTTAATATTTTCTTAACAGGTGGGTGAGTTTTCTGGAGCTAATAAGGAAAAACTCGAAGCCACCATCAATGAATTTGTTTAATCATGTTAACCATGTAATTTTTTTTATTTACAAAAAAAAATAGATCAAGTATAGAGACTATATACTCAACTACCATCTGATTATAAATGACAATAAAATATTAATTCTACCCTTTTTAAAACTGTCTGGTGTCTTGACTAGCTTTCAAAATAAAGGAAAAGTGGCCAATTCGAAGGTATTTAGTGTCCTAATTATTTTTCACATATTCTTGATCACTTTTTAAGTAAAACTTATAGGTCACCGATTGCTTTTAAGATTTTTCTTTTAGTGTTGTTACTACTTTTGTGTATTTCTAGGAAAATCTTGTTGAGAGCAATGTAGGTAATAGATTACTATTTTTAAATTCTACTGTTGTTTTATTCTTAAGGACAGAGAGAATAGCATTCTCTACTCCTGCGGGCAGGTCCCCTGTGCTCTAAGTGATCAGTGTGACCCAAACTAAAGTCCACCCAGGAAGGAATTTTCTCTGGCTTGAGATTCCTGTCCCAAAGGTCCCGTGCGCTTCCACTGACTCCTGTTCAATCAGAAATTCTTCACGGGCAGCTCACAAGAGAGTGAATTCCTGCAAACGTTACCCTGGGAACTTTGATTCCCTCCAAGTAGCTGAGAAACTAGTTTTGGAGGGGAGCTAGGAGTTCCAACCTGCGTGGTCAAATGTGTGGAAGTTACTGGTCATTTCACTCAAACAGCAGCAAGTGTTTTAGAGACAGCAACGCGCTAGGAGAATGCTCCGAGTTTTAAAATTTGTATAGTAACTTAAAAAATCCTAGACTTAATCCTATGCCCCGCATCATCCTTAACTCATCTTTACCTCCAAAAAGGTGGGGTATATAAACTCCATTTCTCAGTGAGAAACTGAAGCTCAGGTGATTTCCCCAGCTTCATACTAGTCCAAAGATCTGAGATTCCAACCAAGGGAGTCCAGAGCCCAGGTATTTGGCTCTCGACTGCCCCCTCATGGCAGCAGTCTGAATAAATAGTAAAACACTGGTCCCTTTCCTGGCTTCCTTTTCTCATCTAAAATTAGAGAGCTGAACTTAGAGGGTCTTTCAGAATATTCACTGTGCTTACTCTGTGCGAAACTAGGGCTATAACTGTAAGATACCCTTCCCAGAGATTACATGCAAACTAGGGTATGATAGACAGGAATTTTATACACGATGACAACAAGCACATGGATACCATCCATAATGGAGAGGATAACAGCCTGGCTCTGGATAGAGTGGTTGGGACAGGGTTCTGGGAGGTGCCAGGCCTGGACTAACCTGCAGAGTTCCGTTAGAAAAAGCAGCATGCACAAAGCGTCAAGAACCAGCTCAGTACATGACAGCCAAAGCAGGAGTTAAAGCTGGATAGAGTGGTAGGGTCCAGTTATTGGACGTCTTCCTTGTTCTAGGTGCAACTATAAGCAGTTGGAGGGTAAGCCAGAGCTAAAGTACTCCAACAAGAGTTCCTGGCAGCGGTATGGAAAATGGTCGGGGGAGGACTGGAATGTCAGGCCTTTGCAGAGATCAAGTCCAGAGATAGTGATGGCTGTGACTGAGGGAGGGGGTAGAGATGAAACTGTGTCCAGATCCCATAACATTTAGGAGAGAATATCCAATAACTTACGGGAGTAGAATTCTAGAATAAATTCTAGCTTTAGGATTTGAGCACTGTGGTAGTTCCAAGTTGTAATAGATGAAGATCGGAAGAAGAGGTCAATTCCTCTGGATGTGTGAAAACAGATGCTTCCATGATGTGTTTTCAGAGGAAGATGTCCTGCAGGCTGCTGGGTACCAGTCTGGAACTGGGGACAGGCCTTGGCTGGGGTAGGAATTTAGAAGACATCAGGTACATGGCACTTCAAGACAGGGATATGTGGGATCACCCAGGGAGAGAATTCTGAGGAAAGAGCACTCAATGCTGCCTGAAGAACTTCAACATTTGGAGACCACTAGAGTAAGAACCAACAGGGAAAGGGAAGCCCAAGGAGGAGGAAAGCCAGAGAAGGATTTTAGTCTCAGAAGTGAAGAGGATTTCAGAGAGGAAGGGGTGTCAGCCATCAAATGTTTGAGAGAAAGGCGACAGGAACACAAAACAGGTGGTGGCGTGACCAACAAGTTCTGTGGAGCAGTCGGGATGGAAGCCAGATGGGTGGGAACTGGAGAGAGGGGTCAGAAATGACCTGGAAGTCACACTTTGTATCCATCCTAAAGGAAGTAACATTGGTGAAGAAAAATGTCCAAGGATAAATTATTGCAAAACTGGATCTCCATTGATTAAAAAATGATTAAATTCCCTAAGCTAAATCCTTCCAAGGTTTTATAGAATAAGGATCTATTACCGCTAAAATAGGAAACTCCCGGTGACTATGAAATAAAGCAAGTTGCAAAACAGTAATAAAGAACTGATTCCATGTGTATAAACCAAGACTTGCTGTCTATATAGATAAATCTGCATGTAAGTTAATAGGAAGATGTCTCCAAGGAAACATCTCTAATCACAGCAGTGATTTCTGGGCACTTCCAAATGAAAATATACCTTTTTAAACTAATAGAATGTAAAGAGGGCTAAATGACTGTAGAACTCATGAGAAACTTTGCTCTAAAATAGAGCTGGGAGATGAAGGCATTTTGTCTATAAGATGAGTGTGTTTGCCAGCATGCAAATAGAAATAATAGAGGTAGAGATTGATTTTGTAGGAAAAAGGATACCTGAAAAAGGGAATTCCTTGTGTAGGCAAGAAAAAATGGGACTCATACATATATACATAACCCATGGATACAGACAATGACGGGGGGGTGAAGATCTAGGGTGGGGTGGAACAGAGGCAGGCTGGGAAAAGGGGCATATGTAATACTATCAATGAAGATTTTGAAAAAAAGAAATGAACTCAGAGCACAATGAGAGAAGCTGGTCACTGCTTTCATGATAGCCAGTGGAATAAAGATGTGTGCATGAGCACCTAAATGTATGAAGCACATATTAACAGACCAAAAGGGAGAAATAGCATACAATAACAGTGGGGAACTCTTAATGCCCCACTTACCAATGGATAGAGCATCCAGAAAGAAAATCAATAGGGAAACATAAGCCTTATCAGATATATAGCACATTCCATCCAAAAGCAACAAAATATACATTTTTCAAGTCCACATTAACATAATAGATATAAAGTAAGTTTAAGAAGGCTGAAATCATATGCATCTTTCCCAACTACAATAGTAGAAAACTAGAAATCAATTACAAGAAAATTCACAAATAGGTGGAAATTTGTGAATAGGTTGACCCATTGGTTGTTAAGTGGCATGTAGTTCAAAGAAAAAAATACCTTGAGACAAATGAAAATATAGTATACCAAAACTGAGGTATATGGGAGGCAGCAAAAGCAGAGGAAAGTTTTAAGAGGGAAGTTCATTGTGATAAATGCCTACCTCAAGAAATAAAAAAACCTAATTTTGCACCTCAAGGATCTAAAGAAAAGAATAAATGAAGCCTAAAGTTAGAAGGAAATAAAGATCCAAGCAGAAATAGAAAAAAATAGCAAAAATATAATTTAAAAGATCAATGAGAGGAAGAATCCAAGATGGCGGCATAGATGAACACCTAAACTGCTGCCTCACACAACTTAAAAACAACTAAAAGAACAGACATCATCCAGAACCACAGGAAAGCTGGCTGAGTGGAAATTCTACAAATAGAAGGAAAGAGGGGCTCACAGAGACCCAGAAGAGTTGCAAAAGGCTGAGGTACGAAGACGTACACATGGAGAGAGCGGATGCCAGATTGCCTGGCTGGCTTTCTCTGGCAGGAGGGAGATGGGAGACTTCCAACTTTAGTGAACCCCTTATCCTACGATACTGAACTCCAGGTCCGTCCGAAACTCATACGGGGAGAGTTTGGACTGTGAAAAGGGAAAAGTGCACAGAAATTTAGGGGAGCTGCAAAAGGGCAGAAGCTGCAGGTGCACACTCTGCTGTGCGCAGAGAATGGACTACTGATTGTGCCGCTGGCTTGTGGGCAAGAGACAGAGCCTACACACTGTGCTACTTCTATGTCCACTAAACCCCAGTTTCGGGCGAGTCCTGGGGGACCCAGACTCATACAGTCTCAGGGCACAGGGGATCTGGAAAGGCAGCTGTCTAGAGGCACTGCACATGTGCACAGGGACTGCTCCAGTGATTACCCAGAGTCACATGAGACCCAGGGGCTGTGTAGGGTGGGGTGACTGGAAGGCAAGGCGGTCCATTAATTCCTGAGATTCTACCATCCCAAGCTCAACGGAGAGGCTTTTGCAGTTTTGCAAGTCTTGTATCATAAGGCTGAATCCAACACAGAAGTTCGCCCAGCATAGTGAAAATGTGGAGACAAAGGAAGAGATCACAAACAAAAGAACTGGAGGAAAACAAATGACTGGATATAGAGTTCAAAACCACGCTTATAAGGTTTTTCAAGAATGTTCTAGAAAAGATGGATAAATTTAGCAAGACCCAAGAGGAGATGAAAAAGGACCAACTAGAAATTAAACATACACTGTCTGAAATAAAAAAATATACAGAGACCTAGCAGCAGACTAGAGGAAGGCAAGAATCAAGTCAAAAATTTGAAATATAAAGAATCAGAAAACACTCAACTGGAAAAGCAAGAAGAAAAAAGAATCCAAAAATGTGAAGATAATGTAAGGAGCCTCTGGGACAGTTTCAAGCGTATCAACATCAGAATTGTGGGGGTGCCAGAAAAAGAGAGAGCAAGATACTGAAAACCTATTTGAAGAAATAATGACTGAAAACTTCCCCCACCTGGTGAAAGAAATAGAATTACAAGTCCAGGAAGCACACAGAACTTCAAATAAAAGGAATCCAAAGAGGACCACACCAAGACACATCATAATTAAAATACCAAGAGCAAAAGACAAAGAGAATATTAAAAGCAGCAAGAAAAAAACAGTTATCTACAAGGGAGCACCCATATGATTGTCAGCTGATTTCTTAACAGAAACTATGCAGGCCAGACGGGAGTGGCAAGAAATATTCAAAGTGATGAATAGCAAGAACCTACAACCAAGAATACTCTATCCAGCAAAGCTATCATTCAGAATTGAAGGGCAGATAAAGAGCTTCACAGATAAGAAAAAGCTAAAGGAGTTCATCAACACCAAACCAGTATTATATGAAATGCTGAAAGGTACTCTTTAAGAAGAGGAAGAAGAAAAAGGTAAAGATAAAAAATTATGAACAAATACATATCTATCAACAAGTGAATCTAAAAATTAAGTGAATTAAAAATTTGATGAACAGAATAAACTGGTGAATATAATAGAATCAGGAGCACAGAAAGGGAGTGGACTGCTAATTCTCAGGGCGAAAGGGGTGAGAGGGTGCAGGGAGAAACTGGACAAAAATCATACACCTATGGATGAGGTCAATGAGGAGGGAGGTAAGGGTAGAGGGAGGGGTGGGAGCTGGGAGGAGGGGAGCTATGGAGGGGAAAAAAGAGAAATGTAATAATCTGAACAATAAAGATTTAATTTTAAAAAAGACCAAAAAAAAAAATCAATGAAACCCAGACCTGGTTCTCTGAAAAGATAAAATTGACAAACCTTTAGCTAGACTCAGCAAGAAAAAAAAAGGGGGGGGAGGGGGTAGCACTCAAAATCAAAAATGAAAGAGGTACATTACAATGATACCACAGAAATACAATTAGAATAACCTATCCTACAAGAAATGGACAAATTTCTAATGACATAAAACCTTCTAAAACTGAATCAGGAAGAAACAACATCTAAGCAGACTGATTACTAGTCAGGAGACTGAATCAGTAAAACACCTCCCAACAAATAAAAGTCCAGGACCAGATGGCTTCACTGGTGAATTCAACCAAACTTTAAAGAATCCTTCTAAGCAATAAAAAGTCATAAAAATAGTTACAGTTATGAAAATAATCGTGGGAATATAAAGGGCAGCATAGGGAGCATAGTCAATAACACTGCCAATAACTATGTATGGTGCCAAATCTATCCATAAGATATATAAATGCCCAATCACTATGTTATACACCTGAAACTAATATTGCATGCCAACTGTAATCAAACAAATATGCTTTTAAGAATCCCTTTCAAACAAATCACCCAATCCATCTCAAGGTCTTTCAAAAATAGAAGAGCAGACACTTTCAAACTCCTTTTACCAGGCCAGCATTATCCTGATATCAAGGATTCCACAAGAAAATTACAGGCCAATATCCGTGATGAACAGTTGTAAAAATCCTCAACAAAATATTAGCAAACAATTCGATAATGCATTAAAAGGATCATACACCATGATCAAGTGGAATTTATTCCAGAGATGCAAGGATGATTCAACATCAGCAAGTCAATCAAGGTGATACACCACATTCACAAAATGAAGGATAAAAATGATTCCATAGATGCAGAAAAAGCTTGACAAAATTCAACATCAATTTATGATAAAAACTTTCAACAAAGTGCACATAGAGGGAACATACCTTACCATAATAAAGCCTATATATGACAAGCCCATAGCTAATTTGATATTCAACAGTGAAAAGCTGAAAACTTTTTAAAAATTTTATCTTTATTGAAGGTACTACAGATGTCCCTTTTCCCTCCTCTCCCTCTATTAACCCCTTCCTCTCCACTCTTCGCTTCCTCCTGAGGCCTTCGCCACACTATGGTCTGTGTCCCTGGGTTATTCATATATGCATATAAGTTCTTTGGTTAATTTCAACCCCTCCTCCAAATCCCAGAAAAGCTGGAAGCCTTTCTCAGGATCAAAGCAAGGTTGTGCCCACTCTCACCACTTTTATTCAACATAGTGGAAGTCCTAGCCAAAACAAATAGGCAAAAAGAAATAAATGGGAATCAGGTGGAGGGGAGCTCTGTGGGTGGGGGAGGGGGAAGGGAACATCTGTAATAAAGTGAACAATAAAGATTTATTTTAAAAAAATAAAAAAGGCATCAAAATCGGAAAAGAAGTATGAAACTTGCTATTTGCAAATAACATGATATTACATAGAGAAAACCCTAAAGACTTCACCAGAAAATTGTTAAATGAATTCATAAAAGTTGCAGGACAAAATATACAGAAATCTCTTGAGTTTCTATACCCTATTAACAAAATATCAGGAAGAGAAATAAGCAATTCCATTTATAGTTGCATCAAAAATGATAAAGTACCTAGGAATAAATTTAACCAAGGAAGTGAAAAACATGTATACTGAAAACTATAAGACATTGATGGGAGAAATTGAAGATGACACAAATAAATGGAAAGCTGTTCTGTGCTGGAAGAATTTCTATTGTTACACTCTTCATACTACCCAAAGCAAACTCCAGATTTAGTGCAATCCCTATCAAAATTCCAATGGCATATTCCCCCCACAGAAAAAGAACAAACAACCCTAAAATGTGTAGAGAACCACAAAAGACCAAGAATGGCCTAAGTAATCTTGAATAAGAATACCAAAGCTGGGTGCATTATACTCCCTGGTTTCAAACAACATTACAAAGATACAGTAATCAAACAGTATGGTATTGGCATAAAAACAGACACAGATCAATGGAACAGAATAGAGGCCCAGAAATAAACCCACACATAAAGATGTATGCAGATTTATTTTAAAATATATTTTTATTAATTTTAGGAAGGGAGAGGGAGAGAAGGATAGAAACATCAATGATGAGAGAGAATCATTGACTGGCTGCTTCCTACATGCCCCCTATTGGGATCAAGCCCTCAAACTGGGCGTGTGCCCTTGACCAGAATAGAATCCAGGGACCCTTTAATCTGCAAGCCGAGGCTTTATCCAATGAGCCAAACTGGCTAGGGCAGTTGGTTGGCAAACTCATTAGTCAACAGAGCTAAATATCAACAGTACGATTGAAATTTCTTTTGAGAGCCAAATTTTTTAAACTTAAACTTCTAACACCACTTCTTCAAAATAGACTCACCCAAGCCGTAGTATTTTGTGGAAGAGCCACACTCAAGGGGCCAAAGAACCGCATGTGGCTCGAGAGCCGCAGTTTGCTGACCACGGGGCTAGGGCAAGATGTATGCAGATTTAAACAGGAATTTGGGTTTGGGAATAGGAAGATGGAATTTCCATCTGACGGCTTCTATATTCTGAAATGGCAATGGGAGGAGAGCAAGTAGACAATTTTAAGGAGAAGGAAACTATGGTGAAATAGTAATCTTCAGAGCGTGGAGGCAGAGCACGGTTTCTAGGTGGTGGTGAACGCCCCATGAGACATTTGTTAGGACTCTGAAGCCACATTCAGCTGCGTCAGTGCAGGCAATCAAAGTCTGCGCTCAAGCAGGAGTGGGTCTTAGTAGGCAAGTCCCGTAGAGGGAGGATGCAAAAGAGTTGGCGGCATTTTCAAGGGGCTGATGACACTGAGGCAGTAGAGAACCGAGGCGGGGTAGGTAGAGAGGCACAGCCAGCAGGAAAAGGCTGGCAGAGAGAAAGACGTGATGGAGACTGGGGATCAGAGGTCTCAACAAGATCAAAGAAAGGTGGCAGTGATTGAGCAAGATTGGAGATGGTGGACAGAGTGGGATTTAAAACCAGCTTTTAGGGGTAATGCCATTTCAGGTGACTTTAGGAAGGTAGAGGTGGGACAGAGGAAGATGGATGTAACTCCACAGGTCAGGAATCTGAGGCCCGGGATTAGAGAGGTCGCTGAAAAAGAAAATGACAGCAGGAATGGAAAGAGTGAACCATCTTCAGGGAATAGGGGGTCTGGCAGCAGTAGATGATTGCAGTAAGGAGGGTAGGAAGTTGGTATAAGGGCATAAATGAGTTTCAGAGTAGATTTTACAGGAAGGAGAAGTGGTTTATGAGAGGCATTAGTGATCAAGTAAAATAACCAATCATCTCCTGACTCTGGGGCGTGTGGGGTATAAAAGGTTAGGAGGGGGAAACCTTAGGGGATTTCTGATAAGAAGGAGGTGATGCTCCAGGAACACACTGATGATGTAGGGAGGGCTCCGGATCTATTCCAGCAGGCAATGAAAGGGATTGGGAGAGAGGAAAGGTGAGGCAGGATTAGGTCAGATGCAGGGTTTGGCTTTCAATCTTGGCAGCACATTGGAACGCTAGTATGTACAAAGATACACTACGTAGTATAATCACACACCAGAGTTGGTCATGGTCCAGCAGAGGAGAAAGATATCAAAACTACACGTGGCCTGATCGGGTCTCTGAGGTCTCTGCCCAGAAATTCAGAAACCCGTCTGCAAAGGTGATAGGGTTTGATCAAAGCCTAATGGGAAGGGGGCTTAGTGGCCTAGTGGGATCTTTGGAGAAAGGCAAGAATCTGGAGCTGAGCAACAGATGAAGCTGCAAGGAAAGGATGGGAACTTGAAGACCTTCGAGATCATTTGGCCTCTGGATCCCCATTTTGCGATGTTTCATGTCACCGTCCACAGAGAAAACAATTGAGTAGCCCACGGGGTTGAAGTGGAAAGGATTTGGGGATATCAGTATGTGGCCTAGTGAAATACTAACATTTTTTTCCCTTTTTTAAAATATATTTTATTGATTTTTTACAGAGAGGAAGGGAGAGGGAGAGAGCTGGAAACATCAATGAGAGAGAGACATTGATCAGCTGCCTCCTGCATGCCCCCTACTGGGGATGTGCCCACAATCAAGGTACATGCCCTTGATCGGAATGGAACCTGGGACCCTCTAGTCTGCAGCCCGATGCTCTATCCACTGAGCCAAACCGATTTTGGCCATTTTTTTTTAACTAATGTATTACATGTGTACATATCTTCCCATTGCCTCCCACCCTAAATGAACTAGAAACTATTAAGGAGGATATTATAGAATTTGTATAAAAATCCCAGAGAAACATCCTAATAATTTAATGTGACACTTCAAACTTGTTTCCAAGAACATAACTTCTTTTAAATGTTTAATTGTGAAATACAGCAAATATAAAACACATGTGCAAACCCTATCTAATAAAAGAGTAATATGTAAATTGGCCCTACCTCCACTACACTCACAAGCCATGCCCACAAGCCACGCCCACAAGCCAATCAGGAGCAAATATGCAAATAAACCCAACCAAGATGGCTGTGGCCAAGGAGAGCAGGAAGGAGGCTTGGGTTTCCCTGGCAATGGAGGAAGCCAAGCTTCCCACCTGCCCTAGTGGGTCCAATCCACTACTCAAGGCTACAAAGTTTCAATTATAGAAGATAAATAAATCTCAGATACCAGGCCCTTCACTTGGGTCTCTGGGGGTGTGTGGCCAGCCTGCAAACCACCACAGGCCCCTCACCTATGCCCCAAGAGAACCCCCACCCTGATATGGGACACCCTTCAGGGCAAACCAGCCGGTTTGCACCAGGCCTCTATTCTATCTAATAAAAGAGTAATATGCAGCTTGACCATCACTCCAACACACAAGATGGCTGCCCTCATGTGGTCAAAGATCCTGCCCCCATATGCACACAAGATAATCACCATAAGATGGTCAGCAAGGGAGGGCAGTTGGGAGGGACTAGGCCAGCAAGGAAGGGCAGTTTGGGGTGATCAAGCCTGCAGGGGAGGGCAGTTAGTGGTGATCAGGTCGGCAGAGGAGGGAAGTTGGGGGTGACCTGGCCAGCATGGAAGGGCTGTTGGGGAAAACCCAGGCCTGCAGGGGAGGGCAGTTAAGGGTGACCAGGACTGTAAGGGAAGGCAATTAGGAACAAACAGGCTGGCAGGGAAGCATTTAGGCATCAATCAAGCTGGCAGAGGAGTGGTTAGGGGGTGATCAGGCTGGCAGGCAGAAGCGGTTAGGGGCAATCAGGAAGGCAGGCAGGTGAGCAGTTGGGAGCCAGCAGTCCTGGATTGTGAGAGGGATGTCTGACTGCCAGTTTAGGCCCAATATCCCTCGAGGAGTCCCATATTGGAGAGGGTGCAGGCGGGGCTGAGGGAGACCCCCGTCCCCAGGCACAAATTTTGTACACCGGGCCTCTAGTCTATACAGTGGTACCTCGAGATACGAGTTTAATTCGTTCCGTAACCTTGAGGCGTGGGAAACTATGAGACGCTTGAGTGGCAGTAAACTGGTGGGTCGTGTGCAGCCGGCCGATCCGCGTGATTACTCCTATCTCAAATGTTGCTCATATTTCAAAGCAAAAATTGCTTGCTCGATGGCTCGTATCTCAAAAATCTCATATGTTAGGGCACTCGTCTCTCGAGGTACCACTGTATATATAAAAGGTTAATATGCAAAATCTCCTCACGGGAGTTCAACTGGGAATTCTATTGTGCGCTATGACATGTGTGGACCAAACAGGGGATGGTGTGGAATGAAGGGAGGCCCTGGTTGGAAGCCAGAAAGCCCTGATTTGCCCTGATTGTCAGTCAGACCTAGAGATCCTACCAGTGCACGAATTTTATGCCCTGGGCCTCTAGTAAATATATAAGTGGAATAGTAATAAATGTATTATTCTGTGGTCTGCTTCTTGCCCTCATATTCATAACTTGTGAATATCACCCATGTTAACATACACACTTGTGGTGAACTTCTTTCCCTGGCTATAGAGTATTCCATCATATGGCTACTCTGTACTTTATTCATTCCACTGTTACTGAACTAGGGTTAGGCTCTGTTTTTGCTCGCAATGTTGTTGTGAACATTGTTCTCTGAAAGAGGTTCTTTAAAATAAATGTTTGGAATATCCCCCATGAACATAGATGCCAAAATCCTCAACAAAATCCTAGCAAATCAGATCCAGCAGTACATCAGAAAGATCATACACCATGACCAAGTAGGATTTATCCCAGGAATGCAAGGATGGTACAATACCTGCAAATCAATAAATGTGATACATCACATAAATTGAGAGATAAAAATCACATAGTCATATCAATTGACACAGAAAAAGCATTTGACAAAATCCAACACCCTTTCTTGATAAAAACTCTCAACAAGGTGGGAATAGAAGTATCATACCTCAACATAATAAAAGCTATATATGATAAACCCACAGCAAACATCATACTCAATGTGCAAAATCTAAAACCATTTCTCCTAAGAACAGGAACAAGACAGGGATGCCCACTCTCACCACTCCTGTTGGACACAGTACTGGAAGTATTCGCCATTGCAATTAGATAAGAAGAAGAAATAAAAGGCATCCAAATTGGAAAAGAAGAAATAAAGCTGCCCTTATTTGCAGATGACATGATATTATACATAAAAAAAGCTAAAAGACTCCATCAAAAAATACACTTAATAAGTGAATTCAGCAATGTAGCAGGATACAAAATTAATGCCAAGAAATCTATTGTATTTCTATACATCAATAGTGAACTTACAGAAAGAGTGACTAAAAGAGCAATCCCATTTACCATCGCACCAAAAATATTAAGATACCTAGGAATAAATTTAACTAAGGAGGTAAAAGACCTATACGTGGAAAACTATAGGACACTGAAAAAAGAGATAGAGGAAGATGTAAACAGATGGAAGAACATACCATGTTCATGGATTGGTAGAATCAGCATCATTAAAATGTCCATACTACCCAAAGCAAGCTATAGATTCAATGCACTCTCCATTAAAATACCAATGACATATTTTACAGACCTAGAAAGAACTCTCCAAAGATTCATCTGGAATAAAAAAAGACCCCGATTAGCCACAGCAATTCTGAGAAAGAAGAATAAAGTAGGTGGGACCTCAAAACCAGATTTCAAGGTGTATTACAAAGCCTCTGTTCTTAAAACAGCCTGCTACTGTCACAAGAACAGACATATAGACCAATGGAATAGAAAAGAGAACCCAGAAATCGACCCAAACCACTATGCTCAATTAATATTGGACAAAGGAGGCATAACATACAATGGAGTCAAAACAGTCTCTTTTAATAAGTGGTGTAGGCAAAACTGGACAGATACATGCAAAAAAAAATGAAACTAGACCACCAATTTACACCATACACAAAAATAAACTCCAAGTGGATACAGGACTTAAAAAGATGGGAAACCATAAAAATACTGGAGGAATCCACAGGCAGAGAAATCTCAGACACATGCCAAAGCAATTTCTTTATTGATACTGCTCCTAGGGCAATGGAAGCTAAAGAGAAAATAAACAAATGGGACTACATCAAAATAAAAAGCTCTTCACAGCAAAAGAAACCATCAACAAAACAACAAAAAAGCTCACTCTATGGGAGAACATATTTGCAAATGTTATCACTGATATAGGTTTAATCTCCAACATCTATAGCCAACTTATACAACTTAATAAAAGGAATATAAGTGATCCAATAAAAAAATAGGCAACAGACCTAAATAGGATCTTTTCAAAAGAAGACAGAAGGTAGGCCAGGAGACACATGAAAACATGCTCAAAGTCACTAATTATCCAAAGATGCAAATCAAAATGACAATGCAATACATCTCACACCTGTCAGAATGGCAATCATCAACACATCAACAAATGACAAGTGTTGTCGAGGATGCAGAGAAAAAGGAACCCTCATGCACTGCTGGTGGAAATGCAGCCTGGTGCAGCCACTGTGGAGAATAGTATGGAGTTTCTTCAAAAAACTAAAAATGGATCTCCCATTTGACCCTGTAATCCCATTCCTAGGAATATATCCTAAGAAACTAGAAACTCCAGTCAGAAAGGATTTATGCACCTCTATGTTCATAGCAGCACAATTTACAATAGCTAAGATTTGGAAACAGCCTAGGTGCCCGTCAGCAGATAACTGGATCAGAAAACTACGATATATCTACTCAATGCTGCCATAAAAAAGAAGGAATTCTTGGCATTTGCAGCAACCTGGATGGAACTGGAAAGCATTATGCTTAGTGAAATAAGCCAGGCAATGAAAAAAAAATACCACATGATCTCATTCATTTATGGATAATAAAGAACATTATAAACTAATAAACAAAAAGATAGATAACAGAGGCAGTAAAGCCTCAAACAGACTGTCAAATTACAGCGGAAAGGTTAGGGAGAGGTGGGGTAGATAAGAGATCAACCAAAGGACTTGTATGCATGCAAATCAGCATTACCAATGAACACAAGACACTGGGGGGTGAGGGCATGTATGGGAGTGGGGTGAGGGGGGGAGGAAATGGGAAGATATGTACACATGTAATACATTAATAAAAAAATGAAAAAAATAAAAATACCACATGATCTCACTCATTTATGGAGAATAAAGAACATTATAACCCGATGAATCAAAAGATAGACACAGAGGCAGTAAAGCATCAAACAGACTGTCAAATTACAGCGGAAAGGTTAGGGAGAAGTGGGGTAGATAAGAGATCAACCAAAGGACTTGTATGCATGCATATCAGCATAACCAATGGACACAAAACACTGGGGGGAGAGGTGGGGATGAGGGCATGTGACAGGGGAGGCTGGGGGAAGGTCAATGGGGGGGGGGAAAGGAGATATATGTACTAATATATGTAATACTTTAAACAAAATAAAATAAAATAAAATAAATGCTTGGAGTGGAATCACCGGGTCACAGAGCAGTCCTTCTCCACCAGGAATGCATACAATGGAGGCACCTGGAGACCTTACAACGACTCTGACGCATTAAAAGCATAGGACCGTGGTTCAGCTGCAGTTTTAAGCTCTCAGCTGATGCCAATGCGGCTGGTCCTGGGACCACACAGTGAGCAGGCCAGGCATCTTTCTCAGTCTTAGCAGGTAGTGTCGGTTTATAAGGTGCTTATAAGAATAAGAGTGCCCGTTGTGCCACAAAGTCAACAATGCTTAGTTTTCAGGCTTTTACATGTCAATAAAGTGAAATCCGATTTAGTTTTATTTAGTTTTAACCATATTTTGTTTTATTTTGCATTTGTGTGATTACTGGCAACATCGGGCATTTTAATATGCTTTTGGCTACTCGGGTTTTCCCTTTTGCGAAAGCACCTGTTCAAGTCCTTTCCTCTTTCTTCCTATTGCGAGTGCATCCTTTTCTTACTGGTTTTTGAGCATCTTTTATCCATTCTGGGGACTAGTCATTTACTGATCTTAGGTGGCAAGCATTTCCCAGCTGTGGCCTAACTTTTCACCCACGTTATGGAGTTTGGGGTAAAAAAAGTTCACAATTTTTATACCCTTGAACCCGTAGGAGTCAAGTAGAGAAGTTGCCTTTAGCACCGGGGGCTTTTTCTGGCAGGGTATGTTTGCAACACACAACAATTTCCAACCACGTCTTTCAAACCTTTCTCTTTGTATCATGGCTAGCGACCATCCATGAAACCCAAAATGTTAACCCCACCAGTAGGTGATAAACCGTTAAGCCATTATAACCATCCGCATGGGAATGGCACTTAAAGAACAAGTACCGTTAAAATGTGACGACGCCCATCGGTTTCAAATCCATTCTCACGCTTTCAAATCGCATCTTGTCAAGTGACACTGCCCCTGGTTTTCAGAGTCCACATGCACCGCGGGAGTGGTCACCCTGGGACCAGGAGAGGGCACCCCAGCGGCCATCTCGGGCTCTGCTTACGACTGGTCTTTGCACCCACCCCAGTCCGCATCACCCCCTCTTCCCAGCCAGCCATACCTTCGTGTGGAGTATCCTGGGCACTTGGGCCCTGTTCTCCTTCTGCTTCTCGGTTGGCACCTCGTCTGCAGTGGGCACCAGAGTTCATTCATAGGGGCTGGAGTGGAGGGGAGAGGAGGAAAGGGAAGGGGAGAGAAAGAGGTAGGGGGAGGAGGGTAGAGAAAGGGAGAGAAGAGGTGAGCAACCACCACCCAGCCCGAGCTACCACCCCAGGAGCTGGGTGCGGGGCTACTCCCATCTGGGCCCACGGGCCAGGCTGGGGGCCAGCGCGGATCCAGGTTCCTGCCAAGTCCGCGAGGCTTCCCTGGGACTCAGGTGGCAGCTGCTCTGGGCAGGGAGAAACCTTAGAAGCGGAGAAGGCAGGGAGAGCAGGAGCGAGGCCGGCGCCCTGGCCGCACAGTCAGGACCGTGGGCTTTGCTCTGAAATCACTTTGGTGGCTGGGCCCGCGCCCCGAGAGGCTCCCGGGTTAGCGGGCTGTGGGCGAGGTGCAGGCCCCGGTCAATATTTGTTAAACCTTCTCCAGGTGAGTTAAAGCGACAGCTGGGGGTGGGAATCCCTGTTAACAGGACCCAGGGCCGGCAGGTCAGGGGGGAGAGTCTATGCAGGGAGAAACTGGAGGAGGATCTGAGTCCTTCCTGAGGCGTTGAAGAGGGGGTGCTGGTGTAGACCCCTGTTTCTTAGAGTGCGGGTCCTGGACACTTCTCCGCCAGGCAGATCCCTGGGCCTGTAGATAATTAGGGTTTTTGGGAGCTGGGATCAGTGATCTGCATTTTAAATCCGCTCTCTCCAGGTGGTTCTTACAACACCAACGTTTGAGAAGGGAGAGGTATTTTGGAAGTAGAACCTACCAGAGTCAGTCATTGCCTGCAGCTGTTACTATAAACATGCAAAGATGACTTGAAGGGTTTACCAGAGTGAACACCCCCAAAGAAATACGTGTATACATTCCCCGAAAGGGACGCCCCAGAATGGGCCTCGGGAAAACCAAGGAAAAACACGCCCGCTGCCTTCAGAGAATTCATTCACCTGTTGGCCAGCCAGCCTCGGTTTTGAGCAGGTTTGGGCCTCGGCAATCTATCAGGGGTTCAGCTTCGACATACTGGGGTCGCTGCTGATGGGGGGATTGTTCGATAGCCTTTAGGGTGGAGAAGCAATAGGTCAGAGAAAAAGCCTGCCAACTCCTTCTCCTCCTCAGCCTGGAGGCCCCCATACCCTCCTGTCCTGTCCTCAGAGACACCTGCTGGCCTCCCTGTGGGTTTCCAGCTCAGCTCTCCTCGCTAATTACTGCAGTGTTTGCAACGGTTGCACCTGGCAACCCAGGAGCGTCTGGCAGGATAACACAGCGGTTCTCAACATGTGGGTCACGACCCCTTTGGGGGTCCAACGACCCTTTCACAGGGGTTGCCTAAGACCATCGGAAAATGCAGATATTTACATCACGATGCATAACAGTAGCAAAATTTCATGGTTGGGGGTCACCACCACATGAGGAACTGTATGCAAGGGTCCACGGCCTTAGGAAGGTTGAGAACCACTGGTGTGACAGAATTCATCCCACTCTTGAATTTGCATTAAATATATAGGCCTAGCTGTAACACATGAACCGTGCTACTAAGTGATAATCCTTCACATTGGCAAGTAGATAGACATGGGGGATTCCAGAAATGAAGTTTTATTTATTTTTTTAATAAAAAATGTTTAATAAGGTTTAATTTTCCCAAATGAAGTAAACATTTTGGCTTTAATGAATGATCTCTTCGTTTTTGTCCCTCAATTTTCAGAGCAATGCTGAATATAGAGAAAAATCATTTTTGAAAATGTGAGGCCATTCTGATTTTTTATTTTCTAACTTCTGATTGACATTTTTAGGTTAAATTATATTAAAATTTTGCATGTTTGGAAACAGCTACACATCATTTTTTAATCCTTTGGATCACTGAAATGATGATGAGTCAAGATCATAATAGAAATAGATAATAATGACCGAGGAGAAAAAAAACTGAAAAGGGGCAAATTGAAAAATTCCAAATAAGAAGGCTGCTTAACTTTTTAAAAATTAGGAACAATGGAAATTAAAATTATATTGAATATCATCCTTGTAAAATTTAGAAATAAGTATTATAAATTATTTATTAATGAAGGTTTAATTTCTCTTGAAAATGAATAATTATTCTTATCGAATGCACACCTTGAACTTCAGGTCAGATTAAATGCTTACAACTTCCTATTGCTTCCTAAATGATTCTTTAGCGATTAATGAAAACATTCAGGTGGAAAAGAGGATTGTTCATGTCAAATACATAATTCAGAGGTGACAAGTGTAGCTCTGGGCTGCACCTTGCCAGATAAAAATAATTATAGTCATGAAACCAGCCAATTAATCAGAAAGGACAAAACCTCCGGATGTTACTGTTTATAGGATAATGACACCGGAGAGAGACTCTAACCCTTTTGATAGCAGATTATTTCCAGCAAAACACAAACGTGCTTCATATCAGTGGTGTAGACCCCTGGCCGGCAAGCCACAGCTCGAGAGCCACATGCAGCTCGCCAGCCGCAGCTTGCCGCTCTGTTGACTAATGAGTTTGCCGACCACCGGTGTAGACGAAAAAGGGGCTACATGATAACCTGGCCAGCTGTGGGGAGGAGGGAGGCATGTAATGCAGCTCTGACAAGTTCTGTCACCAAAATGTACCCCACTGCCCTTTTCCGGAGCCTTTTCTCAATCTGCTGGGCTCTTGCTTCTGGACGTGTTCTCAAAATGTGGCTCAGACTCCTTTAAGGCACTTTCTAGGTTTGGATGTTCTTTCATGGACAGCGATAATGGTTTTCCATCAGTTAATCATGACATAAATTACAGTATTGTGCCTGGCCGTGGTGAAAGGTGTGATGTTAAAGGCAATGCTGTAATTTTCTCTCACTAACACCCGGGGCCTTACTGACCCTGCAGAGGTCCTATCCAACCAAACGCAAAAACAGTCCATCCAGATATCAGAAAGGGGACAATGAGAGATGGAACATCCACAGGGAAATTATGCCATTCGGAACAGCTCTCAGTGGGCTGATTTCTGTAAGTCTAAGGGGTCATGAGCAAAACCTCCTGGGCTCCAAGTCATTTTTCCAGAAGCCCCCAGTGCATGGAAATCTTTGGTGGAAATGGAAGCAAAGAACCATAGGACCTTCAGTAAATTTCCCTGGCATCTGGTACACGCACTAGATCGGAGCGCGGTGCAGTGTAGGCGAACAACAGAGCAGAGGTCTGCACCTTGGGTGACAACATTCTGAGCAGGAGCTTGTAGCCTGGGTAACAAGACAGGGCAACATCTACAGGTCGGAGAGCCGAAGGTAAGTCCCTCCAGAAGTCTGAGAGATTAGGTTCTCTCTTCTCCCCTGAGTGTGTGTCACAGGCCTGTGGAGTGCTCAGGGCAGCCCAAGAGTAGAAGCTCATTAAATAGCAGCTGAAACACGGAAACAGGCAATTGTTTGTGTGGCTGTGACTCCAAGTGCCCACTAGAGGGCACAAAACTTTAAGATCGACTTTTTTTGCAGGTCAATAAACTGAATAAATAATAATGATTAGAATAAGAAGTTTAAAAAAAGATCACTTTAAATGCATACTTTCTAAGGGCCAAGAACTCTCCCAAACGCCTTAGATGCATAACTTCATTTACACTATTCTCTTCACCTAGCCACATCATAAATTATAATTAGGCAAATTGTTAACTTTTTTTTTTTAATTTTTAAATGTGATTAAACCAAAATGTATTTATATTTGACTAGGGAATTTGAAATTCATTTTTCCAATGTTGTTAATTAATTGCATTAGTTAGTTAACTTGTTTTTCATTTCTGTCCCACCACTGGACTGGAAGTTCCATGAGGATAATGTGGGTTTAATTTATTGTTCAGTCCTGGTTAGTGAGTTTGGATCATTGTCAAAACTAAAATCAGTAAGACTGCCCCTTTAGAAGAACTTGTACTTTTATTTAGTTGTTGATTATGCTGATTAAAGGTATTGGTAATTATTTAGACCAATTTGTGAATTTACATTCAAAATACAGTCACATAGTGCTGACCTCCTTCCAAGCACAGTTCTAAGGATATTGCATTCTTACAAAGGTGCTGTTATTAGCTCCATTTAACAGACGTGGAAACTGAGACACAGAGCTGCGTGTGTGTGTGTGTGAGTGTTTTAATTAATCCTCACCTGAAGATATTTTTCCACTGATCTCTTTTTTAGAGAGAGTGGAAGAGCGGAACAGAGACATGGAGAAACATTGATGTGAGAAAGACACATCTATTGGTTGCCTATCACACACACCCTGACTGGGGTGGGAGATGGAGCCTGCAATAGAGGTTCGAGTCTTTGACTGGAATTGAACCTGGGACCCTTCAGTCCGTGGGCCTATGCTCTACCCACTGAGACAAACAGGCCAGGGACAGAGCTGCTTCTTATGTTAGGAAACATGCCCAAGATTTCACAACCAGTAAATGGCACAGCCCGGATTTCAAACTCAGGTATCCTGGCTGCAGACTCCAGATGCATAATCGCTACTCTGCCTCTAAAATTCACTTAATGATTTGCTACAATTATTACATAAAGCAGTAATTGCCTCGGTAATAATTCTTCTGAGCTGCAGCAAACAAATGTAGGGAAACTTTTATGCCTTTTCCACAGTGGACTTTTTAAAAAATATATATTTTATTGATTTTTTACAGAGAGGAAGGGAGAGGGATAGCAAGTCAGAAACATCAGTGAGAGAGAGACATCGATCAGCTGCCTCCTGCACGCCCCACACTGAAGATATACCCGCAAGCAAGGTACATGCCCCCAAGTGGAATCGAACCTGGGACCTTTCAGTCCGCAGGCCGACGCTCTGTCCACTGAGCCAAACCAGTCTCAGCTCCACAGTGGACTTTTAATGTATTTGAAATCGTGGTGCTGGGAAAATAAGCCTGTCAAGGACAGAAGGTATCCTTGCTTCTCAAAACCTTGTTTCCACCTGGTGAAAAAAGATAAAGTAGGATCTCCTTTCCGAAAAATAACCCAAACACCGGAACCAACGGACATGCCAAGGCCAGCGTTCTTGGCACGGCCACAGAAAAGCCAGAGCCTGAGACGCAGAGATCTTCTCATACCATCAGGAAGTTTTTGCAATTCCGACAACACACAAAACCACAGGACGGCGAGTCCACCTCTAGGCAGAGCACCCAAGAGAACCGCAGACAGGTATTCCGACAGAACACGGCGAGCAGCCCTCGCCACAATGATGCCATTCACCGCTGCCAGGACGCCCGCCCCCGATGAATGGATAAACAGAAGCTGTTGCCTGCAATGGCACATTGTTCGCTGTCACGGGGAGTGGAGCGCTGATCTGTGCCACAACGGAGGCGAACTTGGAAACCACGGGGCGGAGTGCAGAGGTCAGGCGGAGAATGTCACACTTGGTATGCTTCTCTTTACCGAGGTCTCAGAAGAGGTAAATCCCGAGAAACAGAAAGCAGATTAGCGACCGGGAGATGCTGGGAAGAGAGGGGCCGAGGGACAGCTAGAGATGGGGGTAACCAGCTTCCCCCAAGTCTCCAATGGAACGCACTTGAAATGAAAGCCCTCCACCAGGATGGGGCTCACCCTGCCCCCCTCCCCCACCCCACACTGTGCACCTCGCTCTCCTAGCCAGCGGTTCTCAGACTCCTTCACAGCTTCCTCCTTCCAGCCCCTGAGTCTCCACTCCTGATGGCTGGCCTTAGTCACAGGGCCTCCTGTCAGAGTGATTCTCTCTGGAGTAGTGCCCTGGTGACAAATGGCATTCAAGTCTCATACAATAGGGGATCTTTTTTCCTTTGATTGATTTCAGAGAGAAAGGGAGAGGGGAAGGGAGGGGGGAGAAAGAAACATCAATGATGAGAATCATCAACTGGCTGCTTCCTGCATGCCCCCCACTGTGGATCCAGCCTGCAACCCCGGGCATGTGCCCTGATGGGGAATCAAACCGTGACCTCCTGGGTTCTAGGTCGATGCTCAACCACTGCAATAGCGGGGTCTTTGGGGCAGGAGCGAACGTGGAATCTCTGGGTTTCATTTCCTTTCCTGTCAGCTCCAACGAGATCTGGCGGACCTGTGTGCAGATCTGTGAGATGAAGCACAGCTGCATGTACACGGCTCTCTCCGAAGATGGAAAGGGCCGAGACCAGTTTGGCTCAGTGGATAGAGCGTCGGCTTGCGGACTGAAGGGTCCCAGGTTCCATTCTGGTCGGGGGCATGTGCCTTGCTTGCGGGAACGTCTCCAGTGTGGGGCGTGCAGGAGGCGGCTGATCGATGTCTCTCTCTCATCCTCTCTGTAAAAAAATCAATAAAATATATTTTTAAAAAAGAAGATGGAAAGGGACTCCCCTGTCCAAATGGAGCAAGGGCAGGTCAAAGCCGGTGCAATCGACCGGATGTCTGAGGTCCAGAGAGCACCCAGAGGCGCAGGCACCTGGCTGTGGGCGAGACAAACAATGCTCGGCCTGGCTGGGGAGTGCTGAGACCGCAGAGGCTGCATCCACTGTCTGAGGGGGGGGTGGACTGGATAGGGTGGGGGATGGGGGCTGGAGGCCTGGGCTCCCCTGGGCTCTGTCCCCCAGAGAGAGGACGGCGTGGGGCTGGGCTTTCTCCTGAGACGTGTGCTGGGCTGATGGACCTCTTGGGGGCCCCCTTCGCTACTGGTTTCCCTGGGCCTTGGCTGCAGCAGGCGGTTCCGGGGGCCCGGCTGTGCGAGGCTGCACAGGGTGTTCCTTTTCCAACTGCAAGCCAACCCACCCGACAGGTTTGCCGATGAGCGAGCGCCCAGCTTCCAGGCCAAGAGGTGTGAGCGGCGGGCACTGGCCATTCCGGCCCCGGCCACAGCCCTGCGGCAGCTGGGAGCCCGCCCTGGCTCTCGGAGTGCAGCCCAGACTTCAGGACCAAGCAGCGGAGGAAGGACCTGGGCTACGAAGCCCCTTGGAGCCCCAGACGGACTCTGAGCAGCCGTGCCTGCCTTTCTCCTTCTCCCCCTCCTCCTCCCCTCACCCCGGTACCCCTCGATCTGTCACCCCCACTCACTCCATTCTCCTTCCTCCTCTTGCTGCCCTGACCAACCTCCCTATCTTGTCATCCATGAACCCAGCCCTGCCCCCCTATCCTCTTCCTCCTCCACTGTCTCCTTCCCGCTTTCCACACTCTTTCCTTCCCTGTTCCCTGATTCCCTCCCCCCCCCCACACAACTTTTCCTTCCCCTCACATTCCCACCTCCCTCTTCCTCCACCCGCCACCCCACCCTTAGCCT